>CAJNIZ010007102.1:85736-113322 GCA_905231905.1 Symbiodinium pilosum
AGCGTTTGGTGTTTAGGGTTTAGGTTTTGGTGTGTAGGGTTTAGGGTTTGGTGTTTAGGGTTTAGGTTTTGGTGTTCAGGGTTTAGGGTTTGGTGTTTAGGGTTTAGGTTTTGGTGTGTATTTGGGCTGTACTGGCCCTGTAGGCGAAAGTTTGGTACGGCACATGCCAGGCAGCGGACTGGAAGGAACATGGCTCTTTCAGTAAGGGCTATAAGTTTGGAAGTTCGTGTAGTAAGCTCTGGGCTTCTTGTTAATTTCTTACAAGGCTACACTTTTAGCCCTTGATAGGAACCCTTGGAGGAGGTCTACATAAGCAAGCCTAAACTTTAAACTAGAAAACCTAGACCAATGTAGTTATATACTCCTTTTGGGGGAACCCTTCAGAAATATCACAATGCGAACGCATGCATGCATGACTTTTCTGGACGTGATAATTTCCTCACATAGGGGAACCTCAATATACACTCCAATATACGAAAAATACACCTAACTTTGGGAAACCGTAAACCCGTAGACCCTAAAAACACATACACATAGTGGTTTCCATTTTCTTTTCCATAACCTCAATACATCCTTGCATTTGGGAACCCCATATAAGTATACACATGCTTATACAGAAATGGGCTTAAGTGGCGTCCTTGATGTCCTTCCACGTGAGATGTAGCAGATTCAGATGCGGCTTCAGCACGTCGCCTAGCCTAGGCGACTGCAAGGGACTATACACTTAGGGTTCGGGGTTTAGGCTTTTCAGTTATATGCCCTAAACCCTAAACCCTAAACGCTAAACCCTATAGGCCCCTAGAAACCCAGTTAACTGCCCATGGTTAGAAAACAAAACAAGGCTGGACCCATCTGAGGACGACTGCACGGGATCAAGTGCAAGGCCGTTTGGTTCGGAGAGTGATATTACCCCCAATAATGGAGAATCAAATGGAAAAGAAAATGGAAAATGAAATGGAAACGGGGATTATATAGGAGATTATAGATTATTATGGATAATAGGGATTATAGTTCAGGGTTCAATCTCATCCTTATTCTAGGGACCCAGAAGGTACCCCTACTTTTGAGAAACCCCCATGTAGTCAGTGTCTAAAAAGACCGGGGTCTTCGAGGGACCCTTTTGAGGTTGCGTGTTGTTTTTTGGGGAGGATGAGAGGCTTCCAGTGGACAGCATTCAGATGTTCTTTCCTCCTAGAAAGGCCACTATAACGCATAACCATCTCTTGAGAGAGACCCCATAAACCCATTGGGGCTCTCTTTGGGCATCCTGAGAATCTTGACAGTAGGGGGGGTTATGTTAACAGTGGAAGAAAGGGCTTTTGTTACCCTTACCCCAACGCATAAAATGAGGACTCTACAAGGGTCATACAAGAATTGTAGGGCTCCAATTTCCAGAGTTACGGTTACCAAATCGCCTTACTGACAAAAAGGGAGCACATTTTCAACAACCCCTCCGTTCCAGGCAGAACTAAGCGTGCAAAGAATCCATCATGGAATCACCCACCCGAGGATGCTCTACTTCATGATCAGGGTTAAGGGCTTAGGATAACCCAGGTCATTTTCAGTTTAAGGTTTTTGAATGAGGGTTGAGGGCTCATGATAATGTTAACCCAATCATAATAGATTATATCGAGGTCATATTGGGCTATAAGGTCTACTATAGGGTTATGTCAGCTTATCTAGTGGTTCATAATGTTTCGGACAATCATAACCTGACTTGAACTGTGCTTACAACCCAGTTACTTACCGCCCTAAGTTCCCCCTCATGGCTCTAATTGGGTTCGAAATATAAGTGGGCTATAGTTACTCTGGGCCTTCAAATGGCCAACCCCCTGCGCGAATGACTACAGAATAGTGCTGATCAAAATATGTAACCTGAGTATTGCAGTAGTGGTAATAACGACGATGATAACAGCAGCTACCACCTTAGGACTAAGGGCAACAAGAATACATTTCTGGCTACCATAGCAGCTAGTGATAAGCTTACATGATCCGTGCGTAAGGAAAACACCCATTCCCCCTGTAAGTATTACGTCGCTGAGTGCCTGACGGTGTCCCCCAGACCGTTAACTGAAAACCTAGGTCCCAAACCCTAAGCCCTCCACCTTTGACCCTGAACCCTAACTCCTTCTCCCTCAAGGTATTTTTGGGGTTTAGACTTTTGGGCCCGAACTGTCCCTAACTCCGTAGGCCTTACTTCAACACGGCACCCCTAAACCCTTAACCCCTGATTGCCCCTAAGGCCTGAACCCCAAACCAAGCTCTAAAGCCGAAACACCAGAAACCCTGTACGCTAAACCTCGAACCCTCAAAACCCTAAACCCTAAATCCTAAACTCTCAAGACAAGACACACGTTACCATTACTTAGGGCCCTATTCCTCAAATGTAATTCTTTAGTTTCAAAACTTCAAAACCAAAACTCCGCCCCCTAACCCTAAGTTATGGTGACGAACCTAAACTCCAAACCCAAAACCCTGACCCTACCAGTCTTAGGCGATGTTCTACCCTGATCGCCTTAGCTTTGTAAGCCCGGGAGGCACGTCAAGCGCTTCCTTCCGCTTCTTGCGCTTCTTGGCTGCCTCCGTGACCTCCACGCCCACCTAGCGCACATCAGGAAATTGGTGTGTTTAGGGTTCATGCTGTGGGGTGTAGGACCTTGTGTTTGGATTTAGATTTGGGGGCATCAGAGAAGTTAAGAACCAAACCTTAAACCCCCAACCCGCATGGAAACTGGAATGGAAGTTGGACGGGTGTATGGGGTTGAAAAGAATTGTAGTGTATGGGCCTACAGAAGACAATTCGGGTCTTGGGGATACATTATGCTACAGGTACAGGGAGAGAATGGCTATACATAAGTATACATGATTACTTACTTATATATATATATTTATGGTCACCCCCCCATGACACACGTCTGTCTCCTTTCGAGCACTAAATTTTGCCAAAACCATTGCAAATTTCCCGTTTCTTGTTGATTTCTATTGGGTTTTTAATGATTTTCAACAGAAGAACTATCATTTTGTCGAAGTTTTGCACCCAACAACTTGCAAAACGCATGGAAAAGGCATGGTTTGTGTATTTTCGGTTGTATCTTTTCATGCTATTGTTTAAGCTCATTTTGCCTAACATTCGAAAACTCCAAAAACAATTCAAGACCAGAAAACCACACATGTGTAGTTTAACCTGCATCTAAGTGAAATAGTATTAGGATGCCGTCGCCCGCAGAAATGAACAAGAACAAAAAGACGAGACGATAACTGGGAACTTGATTCTCTGAAAAATCTTAGCGGGACACCCCTTGCGATGTGAGATTTGGGGACTTGATTCCCTGAAAAATCTTAGCGGGACACCCCTTTCGATTTGAGATTTTGGGACGTGATTCTTGAAAAAATCTTAGGGGGACACCCTTTGCGATTTGAGATTTGGGGACTTGATTCTCGTAAAAATCTTAGGGAGACACACCTTGCAATTTGAGATTTGGGACTTGATTCTCTGACCAAGTCTTACGTGGGCACTGCTTGCGATTTGAGATTTGGGGAGATGATTCTCTGAAAAATCTTAGGAGACACCCCTTGCAATTTGACTCAATCTTATTGGGAAGTTGGCCGACTTCGTGAGTATATCTAGCCGCCCTAACGGGCACCTACCTGCCATAACTATGAGCCTACTCACCATGCCCCCTAAACCTCAAACCCTAAATCCTACATATCCCTCTCACCTGCTTAAAGGGCCCCTACTCGGATCCCTTGTGCCATCCTTGTGCCTAGACTAGAGCGTTAAAACCCAAACCCTCAAACCCTGCACCCTAATCCTAAACCACCCCTGCGCAAGTCTGAATCCCCCCCATGCTCCTTCCGCAGCAATGGAACGATCAGGTAGGCCATGAAGGCGCAAAGCAAGTAACTGCCTTAACGGACCACAGACAGGCTAGACCACAGATGGAATCTTTTTTTGGCTTTAGGATATTCAAGTCACGGTTTTGATGTATGTCGGTGGTTGTCAAAATTATGGTCCCTTTTTGGGTCCCTATTATAATACGGCACGGAATATTTAGGGTACCCAAAAAATTTGACAACCACCCATATAACCCATATTCCTAGACCCTAAACCCAATATATTCCCTATATAACCCCTATATCCTCCTTTACTCTGGGGACCCAAAAATTTTGACAACCACCCATGTAGTGTTTAAAGGGGCCTGCAGGCTGCTTTGCCAAAGTGAAAAGCTTTCTAAGGCTTTTGTTTGACGCCTTAGGGGTTTAGGTGGGTTTAGGTGGGTTTAGGGTTTAGGGTCAAGGGCTTAGGCGTAAGGATTTCCTGACTATCCACAGAAAGTACATGCGGCTTTCATCGGGATGATGCTTGTAAAGTATACGATGTACATGGTCTAGGGTTCAGGGTATAGGGTTATGTATGTCCATGCAAATCTCCTTCAAATGCAGATGGAAACTCTAAACCCTCGAAAGCCTTTGTCTTTAGATTGGAGTGGCGGATCGTCAGCATTAAAGTGTCCGTCATTCCCATCTCCGATCCATCTTGCCTTTCTTCCACCTTTCTCCTCTTTGCCTTGTTCTTCGCCCTCAGCGCAGGGTTTAGGGTTTAGGATTTAGGGAAGACCTTCACCAACTTCGGAACCCTGGGAAACCAATACCTGTATGCATTAGGTGGACCCCCCCACCCCGTAATAGTGCCTACAAGGGATAGTAGTAACTATATTAGGGTCCCCTTATAGGAATACTATACCACTATTACAGGGTGGGGGGTCCGCCTGATGTATGCATTTAACTTCCTTACAACAAGAAGCCCTGTCAGAATATCTGAATCCTTGGGTCTAAGTGTGTCTTAGTTAAACCCCAAACCCTAAATCGTCGCCCTGACCAACTCTTAAACCCTAGACCCTAAACCCGAGCTGCTCAAAATGGCCATCAGGGGCAGCAGGACGAAGTAAAGTCCTGGGACGAGCTGCTTCCTTGGCTTTCGAAGCCACGCCGTTTAGGGTTTAGGGCTTAGAGATTAGGGTTTAGGGCATAGGGATTAGGACCCCAACTTCTACGCATAAGGTTTGGGTTGAGGGTTGGAAGGCAGGGTAGGCCGTAAGCCAGACTGCTTACCGTTGATACTAAACTCCTGCGTGACCTCATTATCATGCTACAACACGACAATTCCCAAGGTAGAAAGAACTTAGGGTCATGCAGAGGATTTGAACTTAAGATTTTGGTAATAGTGGGGAGATCAAATGCCTTGGCTTACGGACTTGTCCCTCAACCTTGTTACTGAGGTCTGTTGGTTTAGGGCTTAATTACGGTTCAAGGTTTAGGGCTTTGGACTTGTAGGGTGTAGAAGGGTTTAGGTATAAGCCCTGCCCGTATTTCCTTGCTCTAGGTTCTAAAGCATCCCCCCCTCAAACAATGGATCTTTGAAAGAGAATGGGTTGTGGATCTCTGTATTGATGAATGTATCATGCCCTAACTTTAATTCCCCTACTCCTCCTTTGAGCACCCACCTAAGCCCTACACCCTAAACCTATGTACACCCTAAAACCTAAACTCTAGACCCTAAAACCTACACCCTAAAACCTAGACCAAGAAAACCTAAACCTTCAGACCCTTAACTAGCAGTTAAGCATAAAGGATGGGAATGGACAAGAAGATGGAAACTACAGGGCTTAAGGTTCAGGGCTTGGGGTTGAGGGCTCAGGGTTACTGGCTAATAGTTAGCAGGAAGATGTTATACGATAAAGGGACTGCCACAATCGATTCTCGCGTTCTACTAAAGGGATGCATTCCTCGATTCCCTCCTGACCACCTTTGATAACTGAACCCTTGCTCAGAGAGGGAAGCTTCAAAGGAAACCAAGTTGTATTAAGCGGCGGGGAAGCTGTGTAAGGCAGGTAGGGCCGGATTTGAGTTTAGGGCTTAATGCTTATTGTGTAAGGTTTGAAGTTCAGGGCGTGACCACGGGACTTCGCATGAGAATAAAACATGGGAAGAAATGGGGTTTCTCGATGACTACTCTGCGGCTTGTACGGGTTGGAAGTACGCTTGCGCTTACTCAATGCCTCCAACCCTCTAAGAAGAGGGGGATCAAAACGAACCCTCAGGCTCCAAATAGCCCAACTTAAGCAATATTTGTTGACTTTGCGGTCCAATGTAAATGTTCCTTGTAAACTTAGATTTCTATATAACCCCTATGTAGCCCTTGGTTCCATTAATGTTCCATTTCTGAAGCCTATATACCCTAAATATCCCGATGTGTTCGTAGACGTGGAGCCCTAGGGGAAGGCTTCCTTAGACCCTAACTAAACCCGAATCCCTCGGTGAAAGGCGGTTCAGGGGTAAACTCGTCAAAATGATAGCTTGTGTGGTTGTTCTTGAGTGGAAGAGCGGTGAGCTGCAGAGGAGCCTTTCCAAATCATCAAACCCAATAGACCCCAATAAAAGGGTCCGTAGCTATGTCCCATCAAGCCTCTGTCCCAGACAGAAGAACCCTAAACGCCAGGCCTCACCCCCAAAAACGCTAAGCCTGAACCCTGAACCCCAAACCCTTAAACCCAACCCTCAACCCCCAACCCCCTAACCCTAAAACCTCCAACCTAAACCCCCAACCCTACCTAAACCCTAAACCCTAACTTGCCCAGGCTTTTGCCCCAGGAGCACAAGCTTGGAATCCGAGACATGTTCGGCCCAACAAGCTAGAGTATAGCTCACCGCACTTAGCTTCGACCTTGCTCAGGCATTGGCCGTAAGGGTTTCGGGTTAGGGCTCGGTTGAGGGTGTTAGGGCTTAGGGTTCCTGGGGTTGAGGGTTTTGGGGTTTTAGGGTTTGGGGTTCCGCTTTTCGCGTTTGGGGTTTCGGGATTGGGTTTAGGGCCTCTCGTTCAGCGCTTAGTGCTCAGGATTCCAGATCCTAAAATTTGAGGAATGGGTAGAGATTCAGCACCGAGCTTCGACCTTCTCTTCGCTGGCTAGTAGGGAATGAAGCAATGGATTGTAGGGACTGCTATCGGGGATCATACCGGGGCTACTACTTCGGATTTGTACCCTATACGCGAAACTCTGAGACCGAAACCGCGAGTGCCGACCTTGTTCAGGCTTGCATCTGATTTTGGAATCCCATAGCTACAGTAGCCCCGCACCCCTGCTGACCCCACCCTCCGTTAGAATAGATGCCAGATGACCCCAAGTAGGTGTTAGTCAGGGTTGTCTAGGCCTCTTAAGCGCTGAACCCTATACCCTAAACCCTCAAACCCGTAAACCCTTAATCGCCTAGCGCAAGGTGGAAGGGTAAAGACTTCGGCGCTGAGGCTAGGTGTTTCGGACAGCCAGAACTTCAAACTGGAAGCCTTACCCGGGTTTAGTGGTTTAGGGGGTAGGGTTCCGGGCTTAGGGGTTTAGGGCTTGAGGGTTTAGCATTATAGGGTTAAGGGGTTTACAGCTTCGGGCCCTTAACCGGACCTTTCCACCTAAACCCTAAACCCTCAAACCCTAAACCCTAAACCCTAGATCCGTTATACTGTTACCCTTACCATAATCCTAAACCCTTAAAGAATGATGGCCGCCATCCTCGCGGCCTTCTTACCTGGAGTATCTGGGTAACAATGCTAATTCTAACGAAGGGGATTTTAGAGGGTTTAGGGTTTAGGGTTTAGGGGGATGTTTGGTAACCCCAACCCCCAAATTAGGAACCATGACTATCATATGATGGTAATAGGGTTCTAATGTTTGCGGTTGGGGTTACCAAATTTCCCTTACTAAATTTTGACTGACCCCTTTGTAACCATACTAGGGGGCTAATGATTGCGTTACACGTGCACTTATCGGTGGGCTTTAGTAGGCCCCGAACCCCCAAGTTGCTCATGAGGGCTTAGCGCAATGTGAGCAATGGCCTACCCTAAACCCTAAACCTATGGTGAGGTTGTAGGGGGTAGCAGTGTAGAGAATCTAATATGTGAGGATTTGGGGTCTTGGGGTCGCTGTGATGGGTCCCTATATGGTATTTTCCTCTAAATAAATCATACGATCCTTATTATAGGGACCCCAAAAAAGGTACTCCAATTTTGGGACACCCCCATGTAGTCCTGTTATACAGCCATTACAAGGCGGAGGTTAACCCAACGTAGAATGAATAGTCTGAAAGTTACTAGCAATGCATATGTCTGTGTGGATAGCTATACATCTATCTGGTTGCTATATCTAGGGGGCCCTAAACCCTAAACCCTAAACCCCAAACCCCAAACCCTCTTCATCCGTAAGCCCTTTTCTACCCTGAAGCCCTGCAGCCCCCACGCTCCCAAACCTCTCTGAACCCGGAAACCTGAGACCCCAAAGAACCCCAAAGCTCTAAGAGTTGCCAACGGGGTCCCATCTTGTAACATCAAGTAAAAAGTCAATACTTGACGGGTCGGGGTGGCCTAGTAAGTTTACCTGTAGCCTGGGTGTAGAGTGTAGCGTTTCGCGTTTGGGAAGTGGTAGGTGGACTCACGATTCTGCCTGCCAGCCATTTTGTCACCATCCACCCCGATACTAGCCTACCCCCTTCGAAGCTCCCACCGACTCCCATCCATCACCCTTGCAGGCTATAACTTAGGAGGACCCCCCACCCTGTAATAGTGGTATAACAGCGATATAAGAGGACCCCAATATAATCCCTATTATCCCTTATAGTCACTATTACTGGGTGGGGGGTCCACCTAAGCTATAACTAAAATGCAATCCCTTTTCAAAAGAGGCTAAAGTATGTAGATACATATGTGTGTACATATGAAAGGCGCATGGGGGTTCTGGCATATTCAGGGCAACTGTTAAACTGTGACGCCTTGTTCAGGTTTGGGGAGTACAGCAATGGGACCGCAGTTGGGATTGGAGACCGCCCATATGCTTTACCCTTTAAAGAACAAAAGCTGAAATGCTCTATCCATGAGAGTCCGCAAGCCCGACCTATCCTAAATACAACAGTCCTCCAAAGCCTTGTAGAAATCATGGCATATGATCTTTCAATACCATTCAAACTGTCCAGCCTCCCTTGAATTGCAGCGTGCTTTGAGCACATGAGGTTGGCCTCTTCTATGCACAAAAGGCCTGAAATTTAACCAATTTGGGCTTGTTTTCCATACAACTCACTATTTGGGCTGAGGTGGGATGAGGACGTGTAATTTGCCCAGATCAAAGCTTGGGCTGCTGCACGATGTCAAGCACACCCATGACAAATCGCAGCCATACATTGACCTGGACAGGACTTCCATACACAACACTTCACAGACAGTCATGGAGTGCAAGGAATAAGCAATTTCTCGTGGCAGTCTTTTCATATACATATATAACATGTGGTAGTTTCCCAAAATAGGGGGAACCAAATAGAAACACCGAAATACATTTGGAAGCAGCCATTTATCTAATGCTACATGTCTAGTAATAGTAGACCCTGAACCCTGAACCCTTAAACCCCCAAACCCTAACCCCCAAACCCTAAACCCTAAACACTAAAGCCCTAAACCCTAAAACCCTAAACCCTAAACCCCTAAACACCTGAACCCTAGAGGATGGGGATGTGGGAAATGGCCCACAAAGGTCTGAAGTGATAGGCACTACAGCCAGTTAGGGTTAGGGGTTTTAGGGGTTTAGGGTTTAGGGGCTTAGGGGTTTGGGGTTCTAGGGTTTGGGGTTCTAGGGCTTTAGGGTTCTGGGTTTAGGGTTAAGGGCAAAAAAGGTTTAGGGGTGTATAGGGATCTATAAGAGTGGGGAAGAATGGAAAGTCGAATGTAAAAGGGCAAGTGACATGTATACTACCATTTTGTTTAGGGTTGTGAGTTTAGGTACTGTATATATTTCTAGGTGTATATTTCCTTCTGCAGTAAATGGAAATTGCGTCCTTAGTAGGGAATGTATTACGGACTAAACTACAAGAGGGACCCCTGTGTCCCTCTTCATGCTCACTTGATGAGCCGAATGCTGACCGTCACTCAAATAAGCAGGGCAAGAAGTGCTGCCCTAAACCCTCAACCTTGAGCCAAAATTCTTTCCATCAAATCACCTCCACACCTCCTAATAAGGAATACCCCCTAGTACAATTCCATAGAGTCTAGGGCGGGAGCTACCGAAGCCTTTGCGGGGCGTCGAGACTTGAGGAACCTGAATACGGGAACGATACCTTTTTCTAGTTGTTGTATCCAGGGGTCAACGTGGGGTCTAGGTTTTACGCTTAGGGCTTAGGGTATAACCCAAAATCCTAGAGCCCTAAAACCCTCATTCCTAAACCAATATTTAACTCCCATCGACCCGCACTCCCATGCGCGAAATCCTCAACATCCGAACCCTAAACCCAAAAGCTCTTCAACTATAAGCCGATTGATTTGAGCAAGCACAGTTCCCAACTAATTGTCCATGTTCTTTTTCATTTGATATTCCAGTTCAGGAATCCTTCTTGAATTTTCTGGTGACCTATTGTGATCCCAAGAGAACCCCGTTTCATTCCCACATATTCCACCAAGAATAGCGGTACCCATTTTCTCTCTGGACCCTAAACCCTCAAGGTATATATATACATATATATATATGCATATATATACATACAGACATACTCTTTGTATGGTACACATATATATATGTATGTATATATGTACTCAAATACCATATGAAAATTATATCCCTCTTCTATATCCCTGTAAAACCCCATGCTGTATAACCCCTGTAGACCTTTGGATTTTCAGAATATCCCTATAGATACGAGATTCCTAGCCCCGAAACCCCTAATCCCAAAGCTCTTATCTCAAAACCTTAATCTCTAGGCCCTGACCCCAAAGTACCCTTATCCCTAAACCATCAACCCTAATCCCTGAACCGTAATCCCTAAATCCTAGCTCCTAAAGCCTTATCCCTAAACCCTAGTTCCTAAAACTTACTTCCCTAAACCCTAGCTCCTAAAACCTTATCCCTAAACCCTAGTTCCTAAAACCTACTTCTCTAAACCATTATTCCCTAAACCCTAAACCCTAAACCATAAACCCTAGGCCCTATACCAGGCCTGGGACGGCCACTCAAAGTTCAAGGACGTTAGATCATCACAGGGCTCTTCGTTTTGAGCGCACTCTTTGATCTTGGCCTCCTTGGTTCCGATGCCCTAAACCCTAAGCCCCTAAACCCTACACCCTAAACCAAAATCCTAAACCCGCAACCCTAAGCCCCTAAAGCCAAAAACCCTTGAATGTTTGGAGTTAAGAGTCTGGGGTTTCCACTTTACGCAGGATGTAGGGTTCGCGATTTGGGGCTAAGAGGTGAGTCGAATCATGGAGAATCAAGTGGAAAGGAAGATATACACTCAAATGAGCCATTGTCTAAACTCCTAGTATCCCCCTTAATAACCCCTGTAATAGTCCCCTATATAGTCCCCATATATACCCCCTTTAAGGAGTTTAGACCATGGCTCAAATGAGAACCGGGTTGATACAGGGGTTTAGGGGGATCGAGGCTTCGGAGCGGGATTTGGGGCTTAGGGGTAAGTAGAGCTAAGTAGAGTAGTAGGGAATCAAATGGACAAGGTTTGGGGCGTAGGCTGAGGGGTTAGGGCGTCTCTAGTGCAGGGGACCAGGCTTTCTTGCGCTGGAGATCCCACCCCTCCCAAGCACCCTAAACCCTGAACCCTAGCACCTCTTACCGCTTTAACATTTTTCTGACCCCCAAACCTGCTATCACGGTCCCATCAAGGGCCCTTTTTGGAGTCATGGCTTAGGGTTCCCAACTATACCGTTACCCTTGCGTATGGCGGGAGCCATCAGGGGCGGTGCCAGATTGAACGTGCTTTACCATACAGGTTTAGGGTTTAATGGGTTTTATAGGGTTTAATGTTTAGGGTCTAATGGGCTTTATATGGGGGTTATAGAGGGATAATGGAAAAGAAAATGGAACCTACTATTTAGGGTTCAATCGTTCAGGGTTCAGGGATGGGTTTAAGGTGAGGGGCTTTTGCTGTAAGTTTTGGGGGTTAGGGCGTAGGGTAGAGCAGACTCTCATCCAAACCAAACCTGGCGCTAAACCTACAGTACAGGGGCGCAGGGCGGCTTTACAGTTTAGGGAAAATGGTTTAGGCTAAAGGGTTTAGGGTTTGGAGACAGCGTGGTATAGTGGTTTCCATGTTCCTTGAAATTCTTGTAGTGAAAACTAAGAAAACCGCTCCGAAAAAAAGGATCCCCCTTCCAGACCCTGACGTACCATAATCCGAAGTAGCCCAAGGCTCGAGAGTTTGGGAGTGGGTGCGGTGAGCACTTTTATGGTTTCGGTGGCTTCTCAGGTTTTCGGGTTAAGGGTATCTCGCTCCCCCTCCTTGCACGCAAAATCCAGAAGAGATCTTGCTTGGAGACCTCTGGAAATACAGAGCAACTATATAATCCTATATATCCCCTTAAAGGGACCTAGGGTTTCCATTTTCTTTTCCATTATCCCTATATATACCCTTTTGTAGGAGCATTTCGGGTATACGGAAAAAGTTCCGCTGCAAGAGGGTCCGCCTCTCTTTCCTGCGGCGCTGTTTCAAAATTAGGGACTCTACTGTAGACC
Organism: Symbiodinium pilosum; assembly: GCA_905231905.1. NCBI lineage: Eukaryota > Dinophyceae > Suessiales > Symbiodiniaceae > Symbiodinium > Symbiodinium pilosum. The sequence continues at coordinate 98,285 of CAJNIZ010007102.1, forward strand.
CTAGGCCCCTTTAAAGGGATATATAGGGTTATATAGGGGTTATATAGGGGTTATATTGGGGTTATATTGGGGTAAAACTTACCTACTATAATGGAGAATCAAATGGAAAAGAAAATGGAAAATGAAATGGAAACTGGGATTATATAGGGGATTATAGGGATTAGGGTTTCCCAAAATTGGGGTTATATAGGGATAATGGAAAAGAAAATGGATACTGCAATTTAGGGTTTAGGGTTTATAGGGTTTCCCAAAATTAGGGGTACCTTTTTGGGGTCCCCAGAAAAAGGATTATAGTATTTGGGGGTCTATGTTGGGGTCCCCCTATTTTAATTAAAACCTTGCATGAGTGCTTCAGGGAATCCTCTCTTTCTGTGGTCTGCACCCCAACATCTACGGTAGGGGCGCGATAGCGTTCACAGTTTTTTTTGGTTCTACTTTACTATAATAGTACCCCAATTTGACCCTAGTAGTCCAGTATGACCCTAATATTTCCACAATATACTGGGTTGGCCCCTAAAACCCTTTGAAAAATATTAGTATATAGGGTCCCTTATTAGAGCCATTAGGGAAAATACTAAATATCCCAAGGGGCCTACCCAATATAACTCTAATATTTCAGTTTTCAGGAAGCCTTGGACTTGGTGGCTCTTACGATCGGGGATGCCAAGCTTATGGTCCCTGATTGGGTACCCCACATAAAAGGGATCGAATCATATGGGGGCCCAGCAAGAAACCAGGAAGTTGACAACCATCCATATGTATATAGATGTATACATAGATATATAGATATATATAAAAAGAAAAAATAGATCTATACATATATAGATATATAGATATAGATATATGTATGTATGTATATGAGTGGTTGTCAAAATTGTGTTCCCTTTTCGGGTACCCTAGATATTAGGTGCCGTATTATAGTAGGGACCCAAAAAGGGACCATAATTTTGGCAACCACCCATATATCTATATCTACATATATATTTATCTATTCATTTATTTGATTTGTCATGGGAGTCACCCTTTCCGCTATATGTATATGGCGTAGGGTACCCCAGATAAACCTCAAAATGGCATTGGTAGGTGTTTACCCTGAAGGCCCTAGGCCCGGACATTTGCTAGAATGCAGGCATAGCTTCCAAAGACCAATCAAAGACCTGCAGCTGCTCGATGTCGAAATGTGACAATACCTGAGCTTTTCTCCGAACCAACTACATCTTTAGGGTGTGGGTGGTTTAGGGGTTAATAGGGGAGTTTGCATAACAGGTATATGGAGACCATGCGGGTTCAATCTACAAGTTCGAAGGCTGATGTGAAACAAGTCCCTACACGGTAACTCCCCTCCTGTAAGTACTTAGACCTGTGCTCTGTTTCTGTTCATCCTGGAACGTTGGCTTCACAGATGCGGTTCATGGTCTAGGGTTTCGAATTAAGATGTAGGGTTTAGGGCCTACAGTTGCAGGTTCAGTCTTGCAAGACCCTGTCATAGCACCAAATAACCGAGGAACCATGCATGTTTTGAGGGCTCTTCACTAGTGCAAGATGCCTTACACGCACTATAGACTAAACCCAGTTCTAGATTTAATTTGAATTTCAATCAAGGCCACTTGAACCCCGAAATCATCCTTATAATCCCTATCAGGCCCCCTTTGAGGTGGCGTCGAAATTACTTGTTTGGCCTCTCTTGGTTTAAGAATTAGGGTGTCCCCTATTGATTTCCACGTTTGGGGAATCTCCTTTTAACCCTAGCTTAAATGAACTAAGCCTGAAGTTTAAGGACGTCCCCTATCGATCTTGGGGATTTCTGTGCAACAACGACCGCCTAGACTAAACGAAGTAAGCTGTAGTTTTGACCACGACTCATACAATCGATACAGAAACCCTACAAATAAATCCCCAGCAATAACTAGCAATATGTAATCACGACTCACTTACATAGAGGTCCTTTTGCCCTAAAACTAAGAATGTACTTATGACCCACATGTGCCTAGGTTGGCTGTAGCGGGTAACTGTAATTGTGGGACATTTATTTGGGCTATAACAACAATTCAAAGGAGAGTTAATTACAAGTACGACAGACCCCCAAGTAAGGGCTAACTAGTATAGCTCCTTATCAACCCCTTTATAAGCCCAAGTTCCATTGTACTTTCCATTTAACTCTAGCATCCCTAAACCCTAAACCCGCACAAGGGACCTCCAAGCAGCCGTGGGACGCCTGCCTTTCTACTGCCCCCCTCACACTCAGAGCAATTAAAGCAGGGAAATTATGAAAAGCTTCTTTCACCCCTAACTCCTGCTTACAAACACCTTGTAGATTCTGCATACCCATTTGTCCGAGGATTGAGATTGCTTCTAAGCTAGTACGGGAGTATCTCACAACGTTGGGCGCTTAGGACCCTAAGGGTAGATGAGGCTGAGGCGATTCTTGCGATATCCCCCCACATGGACTCCAAAATGGGAACCCTAAACACCAAACCCTTACCATACCATGTCTGCCTAAATTTTGACGCAGCTGCTTGTCGATGGGGTCAGGATGGGGTTGCCATACGGGGGTGGTTTAGGGTTCCAATTCTCATTGAAACCATTTTGCCTGTCAGTCCAACGATAACGCACTAAGTACATCACTGGAATACCTTTACCTGGGTCTGATATTCCAATTGCATGCTTACTTTCTCTCTGGGTCACCCGTAGTAGTTCCTTCAATGCCGCTGAATACCTGCCGCACAGCAATAACCTTCAGAAAAAGCGAAGACTATGCTAAAGGATGCTAAAGGAGGGGCCGTGGGGACCAACCCCTAATTGGTATAAACCCAGGATGCGCGCTGCTTGCAGACGAGCTGCTGAGCAGGCCTCAAAATTCCCGAGATTTCAGTTTTGTTTAGCAGGTTTAGCATTTGAGGTTTTGGATGCAAGGTCGGGGAGTTTGGGATTTTGGATTCAGGGCTTGGCATTGAGGAGGTAGGCTTTAAGGTTATGGAGAATCAAGTGGGCAAGAGAATGGAAATGGAAATAGAAGCACTGTTCAGCGTTGAGGGTGTAGGGTTACGAACATTGAGCAAGAAATGGAAACGACACGGAAGCTATTATTTAATTGCGAAGGTTTCGGGCGTAGGGGCTATACTTACCCTAGAAACTCAATTCTAAATCATAAGCCCTGAAACCCTAAAGCCTCAATCATATATCGAAGCTGGCTTGATATAAGGCTAACATGTAGGGTCCAGGATTCAGGATTTTCCTCAAAGCATAGTAGGGGTCCTTGTATCCTATCAAACATATTCCTTGATGAAGGTGAAATTTCTGGGGACCCAAGTGCATGGGATTTGAAGGATACTGTTGACTCCACCCTAAACCCTAAAGCCTAAACCCTAAACCCACTACTGCACCACCTGAAGCACCTTCCATCCTAGGGGTTTGCAGTAGTTTAGGGGTGCAAGACTAAGATCTCCTCCATCAAGAGCAGAAGTTGTCGTACTGGCTTAGGACTGTTTACGGTTTAGGGTTACTAATACAAGTACACCCGCCCAACATGCGCCCCCCAAACTAACCAGGGCGCCTTATTCAGTCCTAATAGTCCCAAATTATACCTAATGGGGTCCATAATTATTATCATTCCTTTCAACCACCTGGCCAATGTCCAATTCATTTTCTTTTTCATTTGATTATCCATTATTGGGGATAGACCCCTAATCCGTAGACTTTCAACCCTAAGCCCAGTGGCAATCCCATAATTCGCCAATATTGACAGTCGCTCATGGTCAGGAATGACCCTATGATCTAAGGTTGACACCATGGGCCCCCAGTATGGGCCCTTAACCCTGGAATCCTTATATACCTACTATATACCTTACATGCACCCTTAAGGCTCCCTAGAATCCCCCTAAAAGGCCTAAGGGCCCATGTTTGGGGTCCATACATCTAACCTTAGACCCAAATCCCTTAACCCTAAAACTCTAAACCCTAAACCCTAAAACCCTAAACCCTAAGCCCTAAACGCTATTTAAGGATACCCCTAAAGTCTTGTTCCAGGATGAACCACAGGCGTCCCTAAGCCTGACCCGGAACGCCCTTAATCCTATGATAATTCACGTGGGGTTTACACCCTAAACCCTACAACCTAGAGCCTAGACCCTCAGCCCTAGGTGATGGGTTCAGGTACTTGGGAGTTTTTAGTTTTTAAGGGCTTCAGGGATGTGCAGGGATAATGCGAGGATTATGAAGGTCCCTATCGAGGATGAAAACCTCCCACTTAGGTTGGCACGAAAAAAAAAAGAATGGGCAGCTCTACATTATCTAGTTGAGGGGTGATTACTACAAAGCGCTAAACCGGAGGTTGGGGTTTTATGTTGACACTACTATAGGGACCCATTCCTCCGTTCCCAACAATCAAAAAATACATCCACACCGTATGCCCCTTCTAGACCCGAAGCCATCAAACGAGAGGTGGAACCGGTCGTGTGGAAGCAGCGGAAAACAAGTCGCTACCCCAGCAGTCCTGAAAGAGGTCCTTTCGGCAACTGTTAACCGTTAGCGGAGCGATAAAGACTTAAGACTTAAGATGTGCGGCAGTATGGCTGGACCACACCTGTAGTTGAAGGATCCTGGGTGGTATTGACATCCATGTTACCTTTTTATAGCTACCAATGAGCCGTAAACTTTCAACCCTAATGCTAAACAGCAAAACCCCAAACAAAACGTACCGTAGGAGCCTAAGCAAATGATTACCTACATCTTCTTGAGGTCCACTTGCGGTACTCAAAACGAGAATTATCCAAGGGGTCTAGGCATCATCATATTGGTAATTATTTAAGCCTCCCTACATACAATATCTCTGAACCCATGTATAAGCCCAGTTTCCATTTCATCTTCCATTTTCTTCTCCATTATCCCCAAACCCTGATTAAAGACCCAACAACCTAAATCCTAAATCGTAATCAAAGCCCTAAACCCTAAACCCTAAAGCCCTAGATCCAAGCCTAGAATCATGATTTTGGCAACCGTTTAGGCCCAGGCTTCATTCTCAAGGAACCAGCAGTGAGTACACTCCCGGAAACTAACATGGAAACCCAAAAAGGGCCCTATGAAGATTACAGTCCTTTAAAAAGGTGGCTATATGGGTTTCCATGTTAGTTTGGGGGAGTGTAGTTCTCAGGTGGTTGAGGGTTCAAGGTTGTAGGTTTTAGGGCGTAGAATCCTCAAAGGAAGCCTGTATAGAGCTCATGTAACCCCAGTACCGTGACACAAGAGAGGGTACCCATATTTCGAACTTCTCCAAAACCTAACCCCTAAACCCGTAAACCCGAAATCTGAAACCCTTAACGCTAAACTTTGAACCCTGAATCCTAAGCTCACGCTGAATCTTTCTCCATATGAGCCACAGGCTAAACCCCTAGAATCCCCCTTAATAACCCCTATAATAGTCCCCTATAGAATCCCCCATATAACCCCCTTTAAGGAGTTTAGACTGCTCATATGACGAGCTTGTTGCGGTTTGCGAAGCCAGGTTGAGCCCAGGAGGCTGTCACGAACTGGGTGCCGATCCGAATCATGCTTGTATGCACACCTTGCACAAGGTTAAGGGTTTAAAGTTTTAGGGTCTGGAGGTCAGGTGTTTAGAGTTAAAGGTGTAAGTTTTTAATCATTGCTTAAGGCGTGAAACATAGACCCGAACCTGTAATCCTTGGGGGCACATTTTGGGAACCGTATCTTAGCGCAAGTGCCACTTGTTATTAACCTAGCAGTGACAAGTATCTCTGTAAATTTCCATGTGGTGCTCCCTTATCTTAGCAACCCTTATAGCCCAATGTAATCCTGTATGGCCCGCCATTATCCGATACACCCCTTATGTAACCTGCATAACCCTTATACTCTCAAAAAGCCAAACAAAAAGTGCACTAGGCTTCTTGTCCGCAACCCAGCTTGAAGTTCACGGCTTTAGGGTTCGGGACACTGCCGGCTCAGAAGCATAGGATGCGTGTACGGCGCTTAAGCAGAAAACTTTCTATAGAAGCGTACCAAGTTTCAAATTTGCAGTGTTTGGGAATATCCCTGCATCCTTGCGGACTGACCGCAGTTTGGAATTTAGGATTTGGAGTTTATAGGGTGTGGGACACTTCCGGATTGCAATCCCCTCCCCTTAATGATAACCACCACCACCCCACAATGAATATTGTCCTAATACATCATAGTACTAAACTGGGGGGCTCTTGATCAAGGAGGTGCGGAGGTTGAGTATTCAAGGAGAGTATTACAGGAGGATAGCGGAGCTCAGACAAAAATATGAACTGTTGGGAAAATGATTCTCCCAATGGCTGTTTGTTAAGGAAAGTATATTGTAGCCGTACCCCCCAAAACCCCGTGTCTCAGCTTTGAATATCTTATCTAAACCCAAAACCTCTGAATCCTGCCGCCTAAATCACCACCTCTGCTCCGTACCCTGAACCTTAAGCCTAAAATCCTCAAATAATCCTAAACCCTAATCCTACCTTAAACCCTGCACCCATAACCTTAAGCTACTGATTCAACCTGCAAGAAGACATGAAATCTTGTTACATCACGTCCAGATGTTGTATGGAAACCTCGGAATGCAATTCCCACAAAGTGCGTTGAATTCAGACCTATGCTTTGCTTGGTACCAAAACAAGCAAAAACTCAGCAAGTCCATAACTCACAAGACGCTCTTGCTTCTACTCGTTCTGCACCATATGGAAAGAATAGCAGCATCACTCTATCAAGACTGTGCTGTATGTGGACGAAAACCGTCATTTGCGTATCTATGAAGATTAAATTAAATGCCCTCGCTGCACACATCCTCTTGAAAACAACAAAACCACCTACTCCCAGAACACCCCTGATGATGCCATAGAGTTGATGGTAAGCCCTATGTGTCGCAAACTTATACATCACTCACAACCTATAAGCCCCGTGCAGCCCGCACAACATAAACCGCGTAGGAAAGTAGGAGATGCAGAACCTGGAGCCCGAAACCCTGCGACCGCATCCCATGGGACATGGGCATATGGGTAGTTCTCAAGATGTCCCATTTTGGTACCCCTATGTATTAAGTGCCGCAATAGAATCTATAACCAGAAGGGGCCCATAATTTTGAGAACAATTCATATATCAGGGCTAGGGCCCTTTGCCAGCTACAAGGGGTTGAATGATGTGCTCTACAAAAATACGCAAAAAGTGCTGCCTGGGATCCGTCATATGTGTGGAGCTATAGCAAAAGCCTGCATTCTCGGGACCGCGAAGCAATCATGTCAGGAACAAATCCAAATCTGAGCAACTGTAGCCATCAACCCTGACCTCCTTTTTTGTTGGGGCGAAGTACATGTGGACCTCCAGCAAAAGCCTCCAATCTTGGAGCCGCCAACCAACTTTGTGAGAATCAACGCCGAACACCTGAAGCCATGACCCCTGAACTCCACAACACAAATTAGGGGTACCTTTTTGGGGGTCCCCATAGTAAGGATTATAGTATATTGGGGTCTATATATTGGGTCCCCTTATTTTGGGAAACTACCCCTAAACCCTACACTGTAAAGAACCATATGAGCTATAGTCTAAACTCCTAGTATTCCCCTTAATAACCCCTACAGTAGTCCCTTATATAATCCCCCATATAACCCCCTATAAGGAGTTTAGACTATAGCACAAATAACTGCCAAATTTTCCCAAAAGAAAGGGTACCCCAATATTGACCCCCAAAATACTATAGTTCTTATTATTGGGACCCCTAAAATGGTACCCCTAATTCTGTAGTCTAAACTCCTAGCATCCCCCTTAATAACCCCTACTGTAGTCCCTTATATAATCCCCCATATAACCCCCCCATAAGGAGTTTAGACTATAGCACAAATAACTGCCAAAGCACTGCGGCTGTCTTTCACCTCGGAAATGGCTGCTGACATGTGCTGACAGTTGGCCTACAAGTTTCAAGTTAGCGAATACTCACGGATGCGGGGCGGGACGCATGTTTCTGGTTATCAGCGCTTCAGAACCAATACCCTAAGTTGCCCGTGCCCACTCCCAACTCAGAACTTTGGGAAGCAGACCTCAATACCAGAGGCAAGGGTTTTTTCAAAGTCCTGTTTATCTAGGATATGAACAAAAGTTGGGCTTGCCAAGTGAAACCGCAACTTCGAAAAAACAAACCCTCTGAAGAGACAAGATTGCTCACGCTTTTCTCATTATAAAGTGCCCAAGCCCGGAACGCATCCTGCGGGTTTACCCGAGAGCGCATCGATGGCATATCCAGTGTTTTAATTTGGGCGGCAGGCTTAGGGCTGATTTTATGTTCTGCTCTAAGCAAAATTCCGAGATTCGTACCACCTAACCCCTAACCCCTAAACCCTGAACCCTGACCCGCGCCTCTCTGGTAACCAATGGGTTAAACATATTGGGGCTTAGATTTGCCATCATTTCAGGGGGAAGGCATTACGCTGCTAACCGCGTCCATCCCCAAGTTTGAGTCACTTCATGTCCTTGTCAAAGACCTACGTTGGGTAATATCCACTCTGAAGCAAAGAGGCAAAACCACAACCACTCCAAAATCCTACCACAGGTGGATGGAATCTTGCACCACACTTAATACCTTACAGCCCAGAAATTGCAACATCTTGGCGAGTCAATGCGCGGTAGTCTCCCTGCACCCTGCCTGTAAGTCCGTTGTACTGACAACCTAGTGGAACGGTGGTAGTGGGACTTACAATTGGGAGCGTATGCATAGCTACGAAGCAGGTTCGACGCAAGTAAAACGAAACTCTTTCAAGCAAGCATTACCTGAAGTAACTTCCTGCACAATCGCCCTTTCCAGTTGATTTTCCACTTCCTTTTCAGGAAAATTCTCCATTGTCCCTAGACCCTGAACCTAAACCCTAGTCCGTAAACCCGTATCACAAAACCTTACACTAAACCCTACATCCTAAGCCCTAATCCTTGAGACCTTAAACCAAACCCTACTGCGTAAACCCTTATAACCCTGATCCAGAAACCCAGATCCCTAACCCTTAACCCTAATCCTTAAACCCTTAACCTTAGTCCTAAGCCCTTAACCCTAATCCCTCAACCCTTTAGCCTAGTCCCTGAACCCTTAACCATAATCCCTCCACCCTCATCGCTGATCCCTAAACCCTTAACCCTAACCCTGAACCCTAATCCCTAAACGCCTATTGTCCCCCTTAAGTAGATAGAATATGGCTCTGGGTCTATTACAGTAAGATCCCCATGTACCCCATATTCTATCTACTTAAGGGGGACTATAAACCCTGAACCCTACCCCCTTGACCCTAAACTCTCACAAGCTTTCCCATCGAAGTTGCTGCTGCCATCGCCGCCAGAGACGCCACAACGAAGTTCACGAAGATGTTTTGGGCAATGTCCGCGAAAACCACCACCTAGGGAAAATGGTTTTGGGGTTTGCGAAAAGGCGTTTAGGGCTCTAAGGGTCCAGGGCTCATGGCTATCATCTTTCTCATGTATCCATTTATCGGAGGGTTGGTGTGGCTAAATGGGGTCATGTCGAGATGTGTGGGGGACACTCAGGGTCTGCGGCTATTCTCAACATTTAAGGTCCCTTTGGGGTCCTAAGTCTACAAGACAGCACCGGGTAGTAACTCTGCGGAGCGAAAAACGGATTCAATGTCAACAAACTACAGTATTCAGACATCTTCAAACGGGGCGTAGCTACAGGTTATACAAGGGCACTGTAGAAGAAACTTACGGCTTGATGGGTATGTCTTAACGTTGGCGCTTTGCAGTGACATAGGGGTCTTAAGGAACCTGGTAAATCCCATCAAGGGACCCTTGTCGAAATATTTTGCCCTAAACCCTAGGTGTGTAGGCTCGACTTGGTATAGGGTTAAAGCTTTGGCTTTCAAATGTGACGCAGTGGTGCTCCGAGGATTTGGGAGTGTTTGGTTGAGGATTTAAAGTTTGGGATTTAGGGCTTAGGATTTTGGGTTTCGGATGTTGGGTTTGAGCTTAAAGGGCTTCAGAATAAGATCCTTTCCTTTGAAAGATCAAGCGCAAGCTCCTGGCAACAAGTTGCACTGCGCGTTTGGTGATGAGCAAATTTGGCCTCATTATAGGGTTAAGGGTTTAGGGCGGATAAATCCCCCGCACCTACTAATCAGAACCCCCCTACTCCCTTACCACAATACTCCCCCTACTACGTCATGGTTTTCAATTTTCATTGAAGGTACTACAGGGTGGGGGGGACGCTATTAGGTGGTTACAAAAACATTTATTGGGTCCAGAATACCCTAAACCCTAAACCCCCAACCCCCTGCCCCCGCTATAAGACAGAGTGGAACATTTCGGATAAGTTCCCGTGCAAGCTCAGCCGAATGGCGGGGTTCTTTCTGAACGGCTTAAGGGTGTAGGGTTTCAGCTTGATCCTAAACCCTAGGTCCCACCCCTGGAAAGAGTTCTTGCGCGGCTTGCCGGGTACTGCTGAGCATGCATAACCCCTATCATAAAAACTGGCTGGCCGGGTGTTATCAAGCATTTCGGGTCTAGGGTTTAACGTGTCACCACCACACAAGGACCTGCACTCCTGGGACTAAATCCTAGAGATTACATTCATCAACGCAAATTGTAGAAACGAGGCAGCTATACAACTTCTCCAAAAGGGTTTCATTCAAGGTCGGGTATTCTGTTTACCAATACTTATCCCTTGCCCCAAGAACGAATCACACCCCACATACGGAATCTTCACCCCATATTAGAGGTTGGGAGGGTCTATGAAAGTAGGGTAGAAGACTAGGCATATTTTCTACGGTTTAAGTATATAAAATCATGCACAATTACCTCAAATACCTTGAGAATTCTCGCCTGGATGGTCAGCGAGACATTGTAAGTAGATTCATAATGAGACTTGCTAGGGTTATTAACCGAAACTATATGCGTCTAGCGACGATAAGCATACTTTGTAAGACCCGCTGCCCTGAACTGGGTAGTTTACTTTAGGAGGACCCCCCACCCTGTAATTGTGGTATAATAACAATACAAGAGGACCCTAATATAATCCCTATGATCCATAATAGTTTATAATCTCCTATATAATCCCAGTTTCCATTTCATTTTCCATTTTCTTTTCCATTTGATTCTCCATTATTGGGTATATGTCCCTCATAATCAGTATTACTGGGTGGGGGGTCCACCTAAAATTGACTACACTTTGGGGCTGTCTGCTTGGAAGCTTGGATGGATGACTGTTCCCCAATCGTTGAATGTAGTGCTTTGTATGACGGTGGGCACTGATATATGAAACCCCCATATCAACCCAGAACAAACTTCACCGAAAGGCCCTAAAATGCAAGGAACTAAAGTAGTTTCGGGACCCTAGCTTATGCAGGATGTCCGCCCACCAGCAACCCCAAACAGTAGACCAAAATTCTAGACCCTAAAAATAGAGGGAATGTAGGGACTGAATACTTACCAATATCATTCTGAGGTCTGCTTGAGGTATCCAAGAATATACTTATACAAGCAGGCTTAGTCAAGGGTCTAATTTCTAAAGTGCCCTACGGCACAATCTATTTCAGACCCCAATGTAACCCGACCTTCCATTTCACATGTTGTTTCCCTTCCCAACTGATTCTCGGTTATCTCCCGAAACCAAACCTAAACCCTAAGCGCTGAGTTCTGAAGACTTAGCTGAAGGCTCGACAACCACCACACGGAGCCCAAAGCTGCCCAAGCTTCACGAGCGGCAAAAAAAGTCATGTAGACCAGGTAACGTTGCGCGACTGCCGCCACCGTGGCACCCTGTCGGAAATTTCCTGATAAGGAGGTGTTATAATGCTATAAGAGCAGCGCTATGAAACTAAACCCTACACCCAGCGGTTTTTTGCCAGCACATCCGTGGGACCTCCCTGGAGCCCCCTCCAGGGGCCAGCGGGCCTGGCTTTAGGAACTAAACCCTATGTCATGGGGTGGGTTGACTGCTACGAACCGGTGCGAGCGGGCTGGTTGTGCCCGTACCAGCGAGTACTTCTGCGGTGACCACGCCCTAAACCCTAAACCCCGAATCCTAAACCCTAGGCCCTAAATGCCGAGCCCTAAGCTCTAGTCAAGAAGCATAACATTGGTACACGTTATAGGGTTTAGTGTTTAGGGGTTTAGGGTAAACTTTTGGTAGCTTCCACAGATGGGAGACCCTAATATAGATGCTGAAATACACTATGGGGATCCAATACAGACGCCGAAATACACTATGGGGACCCGCTACAAGGGACCACTATGGTTTAAAACCTTTCAAACTAACCAACATTATTCCAGCCCGCTAAAAGAAACCATCGCCACCCCTGACTGTAGTAAATACTCCCATCGTGGCATACTAAAATGCATCTGTAACCCGTAAACCCAAAAAACTAAATCCAAACCCTAAACCCTCAGCTATCATCGCTCAATCCTAAACTCTAAACCCTTAACCCTTAACCCCTAAACCCCTAAATCCCTAAGCCCTAAACCCTTACTCTGCAACCCAGAAGCTCCCATCCAGCTGAACGAGGTGCCGCACTCGGAGCAGGCTTCGGGATACCTTTCTTTAGGATGTCTCTAGGGGGGGGGTCCAAGGGGGGTGCCTTTAGGGCTTAGGGTTCTTCATGTCCTTAAGGGGGGGGTGATCCAAGGGGAGTATAGGGCTTAGGGTTTAAGATTCAGGGTTTAGGGTATAGGGTTTAGGGTTTAGGGTTCTTCAATGATTAGGATGTCCTTAAGGGGAGGTGGTCGAAGGGGAGTATGGGGTTTAGGGCTTAGGGAGTTTAGGGTTCTTCAATAATCTGTCTGGCGAGTTGGGTTTGGGGTTACGAGGGATACTCTAAAGGGGTCTAGGGGATATATAATACAAAGATATATAACATTTAAGGTTTCAGGGTTTAGGGTTTGAGGGTTTGGGTTTCAGGGATTAGGGTGTGAGGGCTTCAAGCTTAGGGTTTAGGTAAGGTTTAGGGTTTAGTCAAAGATGATTCGAGATGTAGTACCGTTAGAGCAGAGTGAGGTTGGAAGTTCATCATTAATCATTAAGGGGTGAGGGGGGGACGTTGTTAGGGGGAGGGGAATACTTATCCGTGGCTAGCAGGGAATGAGGGCATGGTTTAGGGGGACTACTTTGGAGCTTGCTAGTTGCTATGAGGCATTCAATCTGTAAACTCTAGACCCTAAAACCCCTATCGAAAGTACTGGGACAATGCGCTACTCCATTCTCCAGGAGCATCACGAAGTCAACCCCTACAGGTTTAGGGTTTCTACTCTTCTTTTTATAGCTTTAGTTATCTACGCTCCTTACTTGGTAGAAAGCCCCCTAAACTACCCCAAAACCTTAACGCCAGACACCGCAAAGCAAGATACTGAACGGCTCATGTCCCGAAACCCCTAAATCCTGATCCCTTGGGAGATCTTGGGAGCTAAAGCCTGGACCGTAAATTGGGGCAAAAAGAAGAACATAAGCACATAGACAGATAGAGATATCCAATTCAAAGCCCGGTATAACCCGCCCCCGGAGGGTAGGAATATCCCCCGAACCCTAAACCCAAAAATCTTATGCTCCCAAAACCCTGAACGGCTAAATCGCTAAACCCTGACGACCCTAAGAAACAAATTCAAGCGTCTGGTTCCGCGAGTAGCCAGCAGGGCACTCGCCGCATAGAAAGCCAGTAGAGCCTGTCGCAAACAGTAGCGAATACATATATTGGGGTTACACGGGGATAATGGAGAAGACAATGGAAACTACCATGTTTAGGGTTTAGGGTTGTATTGGGATAATGGAAAAGCAAATGGAAACTACAGGGATTCTAGGGGTTATATTGGGGTTCTACAGGGATAATGCAGAAGAAAATGGACACTATTATATTATGATTGGGTATATATTGGGATGATATTAGGGAATAAGGGAACCGGGTTTAGGGTTTGGATCCTGGGTCATGAGGGTGGAAGGGTTTCTAGTTTTGGGATTAGGGTTTAGAGTCTGGGGCTTCAGGGTCTAAGTTACAAGGTTTGGGTTCAGGGCTTAGGCTTTAAGGGTTCAAGGGTGTAGGGTTTTTCAGTTTAGGTCTTCATGAAGTTTAGGGGCTAAGGGGTGTTCTTGAATTCCGGAGATTGGCGTAAAGGGCGAATGAGATATGTAGTGATTGTGTGGGAGTCTCCGCAAATAGCGGACCCCAATAGATCCCCAAATACCCTAAACCCTAAACCCCTAAACAAACTAAGGATACTCCCCCAGAGGGGTCATTGTTGAAAACTCCTGTGTGGCAATTAAATGGTGGACGCAACCCAGACCCCCAAAAGGATCTAAAAATCAGATCCCCTAGAACCATTATATAGGGGTTAACATGGGTCTATATAGGGGATCTAGTTTTTAGATCCTCCCAGGGGTCTGGGAAGTTGTCGTGTGCGGATGTCGGCAGTCAATGGCTACGACCGTACTAAAACCCTAAACCCTAAACCCTAAATGTTGAACCTTGACGCCACAGCTTCAATATCAATTTCTGAACCTTAAGCCTTAAGTCACAAATCCTAATTCCTTAATCCCAAAACCCTAAACCGTGATACCCTAAACCCTAAACCCAAAGCCCTAAACCCTGATGCCCTAAAGCCTTGAAACCTAGGTTCCGTGGCTTGGGTTCAGGGTTTAGGCTTTAGGGCCTGGGCTCTTGCAGGGCGAGGACCTCTGGGGATTCGGGTTTAGGGTTTTAGGGTTTTAGGGTTCAGGGTTCAGGGTTTAGGGTTTAGGGCCTGGGCTCTTGCAGGGCGAGGACCTCTGGGGATTCGGATTTAGGGTTTTAGGGTTCAGGGTTCAGGGTTCAGGGTTTAGGGTTTAGGGTTTAGGGTTTAAGGCTTAGGGTTTAGGGTTCAGGGTTTACGGTTTAGGGTTTTAAGGNNAGGGTTTAGAGTTTAGGGTTATACGGGTATGTCCCAAAATATGTTTTCTAAGCCATCCCTCAGGAGGACACCCAGGATCCTCTTAGAACCCCTAGGGATTTGGAAAAAAGAGTGTGGTGGTAGTACCGAGATATTAGGAGGACCTCCCACCCTGT
>CAJNIZ010007103.1:6603-16640 GCA_905231905.1 Symbiodinium pilosum
GCTGGAATCTCATCTGAATCTCAAGGCCTTCCCCCCCTACTCTCCCCAGGCGCCAATTCAAATTCCAGCGAATTTGCGTCAAATTCCTGGACTCTCATCCCAAGGCCTTGAACACTGAAAAACTCAGAATTCACCTGCAAGACCTTCCAAAACCCAATTTGGTTGCAATCTTGCTTTACGTGGGCTGGACTGTTGCAACCCGAAATTACAATTCTTTCACCTCGTCATATCGCTAATTGCTTTGATTCTGGGGTGACCTTGTTTCTGACCTCGCTATAGTTTGTGCAGAGGAGTGGTAGATAGTTGTAATCGCAGCGGTAGTAGTGGTAAAAATAATCGCGGTTGAAATCACAAAAGGGCAAGATATGGGTACTTGTGCTGAGTGGTAGCTCGTGACGCTAAGCATGTGAATGCATGAGTTTGTCAGGGTGAAGAACTTAGCAAAACTCTTTGGGGAGCTCGGCTTAAGGTGCATGTGTTCTTCCGAAACATGGAATCGTACATGGCTGTTGTAATGTACGAGAATTTAGGGAATGATATGAGGGACACTTCAACATCAACAACGCGAACACAAGAATTATGAAACTTCCATGCGAAATCCGAGCACGGCGCTCGGTTGCAGGTGCAGCCTCTGCAGCCTCTGCGGCCTCTGCGGCCTCTGCAGCCTGCAGCCTGCAGAGCTGGTCCTGTTCTCAGGTTGAAAAAAGATGAGACTTCAAGCGTTTAACTTTCGATCGTTTAACGGGAATTGTGGCTTCGGTCGTTGAGGGGAAAAAATGGTGCTTCGAAGCTCAGAGCTGGTCCGGAGTCTGCTCCGCCTTCACTCTAATTTCGTCTTTTACGTATTTTACTCACTCCACCACTCCACAACACGCTGCCTTCAGCATCCATGGCCAGCTCAGGCTTGGGATCTCAT
This sequence comes from Symbiodinium pilosum, assembly GCA_905231905.1. Classification (NCBI taxonomy): domain Eukaryota; class Dinophyceae; order Suessiales; family Symbiodiniaceae; genus Symbiodinium; species Symbiodinium pilosum. The sequence continues at coordinate 7,520 of CAJNIZ010007103.1, forward strand.
GTCGTGAGAAATTGAAGGATCAACCCTTTTCCTGGCCTACAAAAGATTCTGGATACGCCGCAGTGCACCAGGAAATTGGTAGAATTGCAAGACGAAACCTAGTTATCTCTTTGACACTTGCACTCACACGGCTCCTGTTTGTAACTTCCAGAAGATGCCAGGCATGGAAACATATGGAAACCCTTTCGAGGCGGCAAGCAGTGCCAGTCATGTTGCAGGAAGCAGCATGCACGCTTCACTGCATTCTTGCTTTGGGCCTTAAATGGAGATTCACACTGAGAAAAGGGTCAGTCAATCTGATTGGAAGACAGGTGGAATACTTAGGGACCTAAATTCTTGCTATACCCAATCGATTAATTCCTATTCCTCGTTTCCGGGGAGGAACCCTAGAACGAATCTGCAATGCCTGGAAAACTGCACGCCTTGCCATCAGCGCAAGACACGCCCATGCCGATTACCCTTCAGATGATCCGATGATCCATTGCAACTGCAGCTACTTAGCAGCCTTGACAACCACCAGAAGCCTTGCTTCGCACTCCTGAAGCAAATTCATTTAAGTGTTCTGGACCAAACATCTCACAAGATTTGGTGCTGGGTACAGCTAGACCATTTAGGACGAGTGGGACAGCTGGCTCTAAGTTCAATGGAAGGGGATCCTTAGTCCTCCCCATTGTCCCGGGAAGTCCTCCCTCTTTTCAGCATAGCAGCAGTGTTCCTACAAACAGCAACGTCATTCATACATATATATATATATATGTACATATTGTTCTTGTTTTTCGTAACTTCATATGTGCCGTTTGGCGAGTACTCCTATCGCGAAAAAAACATCGTCATGGTTGCACTGTAGTGCCATCACTCTGCACGCTTGTTGTTGGTGCTTGTTGTTGGTGTGACTTTATTTGTGATTCTTCGTGTCATCATCACGGAATCATCACGAGCTAATTTGGTTTTGAGGCTTACCCATACTTCAAGCTGTAATTTGCAGTCGCCATTGCAAGGCTTCCCAGAAAAAAATGGGGAGGAAAGCTGCCCGACCTATCCCACATGTGTGTACACCGTGCACCCCTGGGTCTTGAAAAAACATGTCTCCTGGGTGTAGCATCTGAAGGGCAAAGGAATACAACTTGCGCCCGCGGGAGGGGTCGAAAGCTTAAGAGCAGGGTGCAAACTGGCGCGTGCATTTTTTCATGAAGCGGCGGAGTGCCCAAGAACGGCCAATCCAAAAAAGAGCCGAAAAAGGCTGCCATCTGGCGGGCGCCCGCCTCCACGGCACCCGAAATGGCACCCCGAAACAGCAAAACAGACCCCTCATCATGCTTATTTCGGAGGCCACGAAAACCCTCCTGCTGTGGGGTCTGGCGCGAAACGAGGCCAAATTTGATAATTTTGGAGGGTTTCCTCTCCCCCACACCCCTTAGCACAGATCAGCAAAGCTGGACTCAGACGAAAGCTCAGAGAAGCTTTCGTGACAATGCAATGCCTGCAAGGCTCTACCATCTTTCAGGGCCCCTTCTTGAGGACCACCGCAGGAGACGAGTGCTCACTTTGCAGAGCTCGCAGGGTGCAACAGCCTGTCCTGATGGCTTTAAAGGCTTGCCTTTGGTGTGACTTTCTGGAGCCTTCTTTACTTTCCGTGCCAAAGTGTTGTAGATGAGATGATCGTTTTTTGTGGGGTGTCTCTTCGGTAAAGGGCCGCATGACACTAGGCCACTAGGCGTTCGGGACTATAGAAAGCAGTCAACACGTGAAAAGAAGCGCGGCTCGGTCGAGGAGCCCTGATGGCTAAAGCTCGCTTTAGCGGCTCACTTTCAGCCGCCGCCGGCCGCCGGCCGCCGGCCGCCGAATCCCGAAATCAACGGCCGTTGGCTCTCAGAGTCTCGATGACCTTTCACTTTCGATATGAGTTGGCTTCAACCTTGTCAGAAGACCTCTGCAACAGCCTTTGGCAAAAGCACTGTCTTTTGGGGTGTGTTTTTGTTGAGGATTTCGGGTTCTTCAGGAAAGACTCCTAAAGAATCCTACAGGGACTTAAACCTGTGGTTGCAACATAAGCCCAAGTGATCGAAGCTCCCCAGAGGTCTCACAGGTGATCTTTGCTTTGCCTAGCAGCGGCTAGCAGGTCTCTTGCTCCGGAAGCAACGAAGCATGAACATCGCCTTCTGTATGGCTCAAGGGAATGCTCAGATGGATTTTTGGGAGGCCAAACGTCCTCTGGAGTTTAAGAGATGTCGTTCGACAAACCAGGATTGTCTGGGTATCTCTCAACAGTTTCGTGATCTGGCAGGGATTTTTTGGGACTCCAGAACACGCCCAAGCCTGAGTCACTGAGTCAGTGAGACCCCACATACCCCACTCAGCAGCTCTTACGCAGCTCCGTGTAGAGGTGAAATGCAAACCAGCCTGTTAGGCACCGAACAAGATGGTTGGAGTCCTTTTCATGCTTCAGCAAAAGGCCTTTCTTCTGCACCTTTGCAGAGCACAGCGGTTTGGGGCTTAAAGCTTTGATCCAAAGCTCCACACATCACTGCATCATGCCGCTTCGCAGCCTGCATAAATTAACACAGTCTTCCGACTCCTCCTTTAACCACAAACTCAAGACCTAAATCCAAAAACCTCATGTCGCCTCATGTAAGTCTTGTATACTCGCATGTAAACCCGGTAAGGGCCCCATATCGATAAATCCCTGTCAGATTGTAAGCTTGGCCTTCTTGGTTGGAGTTTTGGAAGCAAGCCCCGCAGCCTCAGCTTGCTCACTGACACGCCCGATTTGAGAAGAGGAGACATGGATCAACCCCTGCATAAAACTGGAAGATATACTGTGAGCAACGAAACACACACGATGATGCAAATTATGAAAAAACTCAAGAATGCAGAGGCTGAGCCGACTGAGCCGCCGGGCGTGCTCCAAAATCACGCCCGGAGAAGCCGACCTCAGCCGAAAACCACAGAGGTGGTGTTCTGGAAGTCTGAGAAGGGAGATCAACCGATCAACGCGTTCATGCGGAAGCGAAAGGCAGCTGCAAGATGCTGTAGCTTGGATGCTGCTGCGTGGCGTTGCTACGCTGTTGAGTTGGGAGGGTCTGTAGGTCGGATCTCAAAGCAGAACAGATTCTCAGATCGACTCTCCGATTCTTCGGTCTACGACTCTAAGCGACTTCGTCAAAGTACATGCAACACTAAATCGCGCAATCGCATCGGTTGGCGCTGCGCATACGTCTACGACGCTACGAAACTACGAAAGCTTCAGAACAAGAAGGCTAAGAAGGCTGCAGAAGACTTCACGAGATCACAGACTTTGTACAGCTGAGTTTCGCTCCTTAGGGAGCGTCCTCGGGCTGTGACGGCGCGCTGTTTTTTTTTTCAGCGAAGGATTTTTGAAAGATGACTGTACAGAAGTACAGAAGCGAGTGCCTTCAATAGAAGACATCGATGGTGGCAAGCTTGAGCTCCCGAGCCAGAAGCGCTTCTGAGTGGGGCAGCGCGCTGCCGTGAAGGGTTTTCTTGAGACCGTCGAAGGTGGAGTAGGTGAAAGTGTGAGGTTTGGAAAGTTCCCAGGTGTTTTTGAAAGGCGAGCCCTGACTGGGATTTTGGTGGTAGGTGACATTTGTGCAGCCCAGGAAGGTGAAGGAAATCGTGCCGTTTTCCTTGAAGAGCCAACCAGGCAAAGTGGGCTCGAAACACAACTCCAAATCCTTCGCATCGTTCGCGTTCTCACCACCCCTCTCATTCTCATCAAATTTCTTTCTGAAAGGTTGGGGTCCCGCGAACATCAGGGCCCACATGGACATCATCTCCGCGGTGCTCCCGGACAAACGGGCCACGAAGCCCGTTCCGTGAAGCCGCTCATCGGGCAAAGCGCTTGAAGCCAAGAAGGAGGAGGCCTCCAACGGGCACCTCCCATAACGCTTCGCATCCATAAACGGCACCAAGCCCGTTTGGATCTCCTCGAAAAACTCAGCGAAGAGCCCAGCACGAAGCAACTCCAGAAGGTACTTGTAGCTCATGTGCAGCCAGATCGACTCATTCTCCAGCCAGCCCGGCGGGAACGCAAGCATGCGGCCCAGGGACAGAGGTTGTCCTTTCAACGACTCGCAAACCTTGTACATCTTCAGCGGAGTGTCGTAAAGTGAGCTGCTCTTCACCTTCTGGTACACCTGCCGGCAATCTTCGGTACTGTCCGTCACTTTCAATTGGCGCACAAAGGCCTCGAGGAAGAGAGGATACACAGTGGGCACCTGAAATGACAATGGGACGGCAACCGGAAAGCCGTGAGAGTCGGTGTCCACCCGAATCTCTGCCTTGTAGGAGAAATAACAAGGAGTTTTGCTGTTTCCAAACTTCAGAGCTCGCTTAATGCCATGCTCCATCTTTGCGATCATTTTGTTTATCAGTGAGACCACTTGACTATTGCTCCAACACTGCTTGCTGCCACAAAAAGGTCCCATGATGCTCTCGTTGTAGGCCTCGCGCGCAGTGCTCACTGCATTCCAATACTCAAAGTCGGCTGCGGGCACCTTCCCCAAAGCTGTGATGTTCTCAGACTCAGGGGCAGTCATGGCATTCATGGAATATGTTCCCAACTGCACCTCCACCTGCTGCAGCAGGTGGTGCATCTCATCTGGTATCTGGAAGTCCTTGTTGGGGTAGCTCCGCAAGACCTTCTTCAGGTACTTGAGCACCCGCAGCGTCTCGTAGGTCTCCGGCATGGTCGACCCGAGAATCCCTGATCAGGATTTGGGGAAGGGGGGTTCTTTTGGGCGAGCCAACAAGAAATCGCCAAGATCTCAGGGCCAAACTCCGAAACACACAAACTGAAAACTTGAAAACAAAGCCTGGCAGACCGTTCATCGCATCGTTCCACCCAGGTTTTCCCGTCTCCATCTGGATGCCCATGCCGAGAGGGTCCAGCGTGGCGAACTTCAGGGCCCCGATCATAAGCAGCTTGGACCCAACCTCGGACGGTCAAGTTCTCACAGAACAAAATGCTTGAACATGCAAACCCACGTCAGGGAAACGCAACAGCGCAGCAGCGCAGCAGCAGCATGCAAAGCCCATGACCGAGATCACCAAGGAGCCGAGACGACCATGGGGGATCCTTGCGCATCCAAGTGCCATGCGTTGTTGTTTCCAAGTGGGTCTTCCACATAGCCGTTCCCCGCACGGGCAGCCGCAATCTGCTGCTCCCGAGCCTTTGCGATGGCTTCGCCGTCCAAGACAGCGTCCGCCTGGATCACCGCCCCATCCTTCTCCAACTTCCTGTACTTCTTGGCGCGGGGCTGAACTGTGGACGGGGACAGGAAGAAAGGGATCGGCTCCAGGCCAAATAGCAGCTCGCACTCTTGGTCTGGGTAGATTGTCAGGAAGTTGTCCAGGAGGTCCATGTTGTAGGTCCAGTGGTCGGACCAGAAGCCGTTTTGGTTGTACTTTGCAACAGGGACTTCCTGGGCCTCCCGCGCAAGAAGGTGGAGGAACTCCTCGCGAGAGAGGCTGCTCTTCATGTTCTCGAGGCTGCAACCTTGCTGCTCCATGGCCTTGAAGAGGTCACCAGGACGGAAAGGTGACTGAAGCAACTTCTTCAAGACATCTGCTTGTGGACCAGTTGTGGGCGTGACCCGTGCCAGAAAGTTACTCAGGTTGCTATCTCCTGGCATCTTGAAGAGGGGCGTGGCCACGGACAGGGGGTTGTAGCCATCTGCCTGGATGAACGAGAGGAACTGACGCACATTGAAATCTCGAACGCGAGGCTCAAAGAAGACATCAACTCGCCTGTTCTGGTTCACATCCCGGTAGTTGCCAGGCCCCTGTGAGAAGTAGGTGAGGTCAAGCTGGAAGTTGTTATAGTCACCTACAAGCTGAATCCAGTCAGTACAAGACGCGCGTGCACTTGCATATAGCAGCTCTTTCTGAAACAGCGTGTGATTGATGCACCTGTGTATACCTACAACACCTCTAACAAGCATAACAATTTTGCCGACACGTTGTTAGAGTCACGTTCCATGTCACCGTGGATACGGCTGAAGCAATGGTAGACCTTTGGATGATCAGCTGAGGTGTTCCCGAGGTCGCCGAGGATGTGGGGAAGTCCGCCTCGCAAGACGTTGTCGAAGAAGTTGAAGCTGACGTACCGATCGAAGAGAGATGAATTTGTGGAAGTCTCCACTTTCTTCACCAAGCTGCCCGGGATGCTCCTCGCCTCAAAGAGCTTCCTTTCGACGAAGCCTTTTGTGCACACCTTGGGGATGAACTTCTCGACCGCCTCCGTCACGTTTGAGGCATGGCCGTAGACGGCACAGATCGTCACCTTCTGCCCGGGCACCAGGGAACAAGCGGGAACCGCCGCGAGAGCACAAGGCGTTCTGGCACACTTGCACTGAGCACTTTGAGTCAAAGCCTCTGCAGAGGTGGAGGTGAAACCATGGGGACATCTCAAAGAGGTGTCGTGCTCAAAGACCACCACAGGGTCCACCACGAAGGGCAACAGCTTGTCACTCTCCCCGTCAACAAAGGCTACAACGAAATGTCCGTCTTCCACTTTCTTGACCTGCGCGATGTCTGCTGGGTCGCTGCTGATGTGAAAGAACGGCCGACGCATGTCGCCATCCTCTGTGTTGTAGACATTCTTCCAGGCTTCCATGGTTCGACCCATTGTAACCAGGTTCTCATGCGGAATGCCCGTGGGCTCCAACTTCATGAGACCATCCAAGACGTCGATATCTAGATTCGTGTCGCCTAAATTTGTGAAGGTCACCTTTCTCACCATGGCAGGAAACTCCTCATTAGGGACCGTGAAGTATAGAATCTCCGTTTTGAGGCCGACATCGTGGTTGACCTCGCGGATCTCCATCTCATTCATGCCTATCAGCATGTCCCTTTCCCCCTCGCCCTCATTGAAGAATGGCTGGTATGGGCGCGCAGGTAGGCCGCCCGGCCGCTTTAAACTCATTAATGTCCGGAAACCATGAAACGCAGTAGTGCGATATGCGGCCTCTGCTGATTCAAATCTCATGATCGGGTTGTCCTTGTTTAAAATGCCGAAGCACGAGATACCCTGGCCGCGATTCACGTAGAACGTCCACATCGGCAAGCCCCAGAAGCCTCCCACGCCCGGCAAAAAGGAGCTCATCGGCTTCTTCTTGTCGAAGCCTCCCAACACAAACCTCCCAAGTGCATCGAAGTCATCTGAAGACCTCTCCATGGATGGCACCTACTGCATACTACTGCCCCTGCAAGCATTCGAGATTCCTGCATTTGCGTGGCAAGGGAGGGCGTTCATCAATCAAGCGCAGGAAATGCCAAGGGTCACAGAATCACAGAACTGTGGGGCGACCGGGGCAACTGATTCATCTACAGAGTCTCAGGTCTGAGTCTGCTGAGGCTTCGGTGCGAAGCCTGTCTCAGGCGCGAATGGCAACGTGCAGGTTCTCCTGAGCATCTCAGCTTTTGCATGGTAAAGTAAGTCGAAGCGGTATCTAAAATGCTCAAAACTCCTCAGAGACGTCTTCAAAGATGTGTCTCACCAGTCCCTGTGGAGCCGATCCTTTTGCACTCTGTCTTCTACGGTTAAGCGATCGGCGCAGTCGGCGCAGTAGCGCTGCCAGAGCGGTTTGCCTGGTCGCGTCAGGCGACGCAAGCTCCACACGGGCGCGAGTCTCAGTTGCAGAATTCTAGGCAAACATTGGTGCCTCCTCGGCCCTCGTTGGCCTCAGTGAAATTGCACTACGGCTTTGAGTCATACTGTCGAGCATGATCTTAACAACCTTTAATACCAAAACATAACAGCAAACGTTTGCCGCAGTGAGTGGTCCTGTACGTGGAGGGGAAGGCTCAAGGTTCTCAAGGCTTTGGCTGTTGGTAGCTGTTGCGTTGACGCTATTGCACTATGCATGGCCGTCAGCGGGCACCAAATCCGCGCTTGGCCAAACATCGATTGCTAATACTAGATACATATGTGTACATACATGCCCATTCAGGTTTCAGAATGGAGTCCTGAGGATTGCAAGGATCCGTTCTGATTAAGGGTTTTGAGCATACGAAACTGCAAGGGGAGCTTTGGAAAGAATCTTGGAATCTCTGCCATCATCGGATAGCAGGCAGCTTGACTCCACATGTGCAGCTGGTCAACAAGGTTGCAGTGTTGGAGCCTGGTGAGATCCTAGCTGAGCAGAAGAGAGATAGCATGCCAGCATGCCACTGACAGCCCTTCAGAGCTTTTGTGGCAAATTTTGTTCCTGCTCTGAAGCTTCAAGATGATCAGACATATACGATATGAAGGCACAGTGTACGACCCTCAAGTTCTGCGAATCAAGTACGCAATGTCTAAGCTGAAGTTTGCAAGACAATTTCGCCGCCTGTGCCATGATAGCTTTTGGCATTAGTCCTGCACATTCCTCTGCAAAGGCACCCAACAATTTCTGCGCAAAGGCACGTAACTCTCTTGAGACGGGGACAGTGAAGAAGCTCGCACTGATGCAAAGATTGCCGTGACCTGTGTTAGTTTTGACGCTTGTGTTGTTGCGAACATCTTGCGGAGTATGCGCTGTGCTGTCTAGGATGTGCTGCATGCTCATTGATTAGTAAGTATCACGGGCCCATGCTTGTACAAGACAATATCTTCTATTGAATGCTAGACAGGCGTTTCTGATCAAGCGCAAGTAGTTTCTCCTCTCTGTAGCTTCACTAACATAGCTGCTGTTTGATTGGCCTATATCCCAACTTCCGTTACGTCATAAGCAAGGAGGTGGCATCCTAAGCTTTCCACGGCTTTCCTGATCTCTGTAGAGACAGTATATGGGATACTGCTCTACTGTCATTTGCGTGTTGCCGTTGCTTTGGTTGCCGGCCTTCAAAACAAACCTAATCTGCGCCATTTCCATGCTCTTTTCCGTGGAGAGGCCCTACCCACCTCCCCCCCTGAGATTGGCCCGTGCGTGGATTACCTCACGACGTGTACAGTAAGCAGGCAACAGGGCGTCTCTACCTTTTGCAACTCGCTGTGCGCATTGCTCGAGCATATAGTCCCTAAACTCTTGAGAGCAGTAACAGCAGCGTGATACACAGGCTTGTTACATGAACTAGACATGGACTGATAGCAAAGCAACAGGACTGGACTGCCATAGTTATT
>CAJNIZ010007106.1:0-10006 GCA_905231905.1 Symbiodinium pilosum
ATGATTGTTGGTCTGAGTTGTTCGTGCGTGTTATAGTGCGTTCGGGCCTATTTTGGGCCCTTTTTACACAAAAACGTGTCTTTTCACGTAGGCTTCCCGGGAGTTTTTTTCTCGTTGTTCATCTCCCAATTTGTTCAGGGTACGCCCCATTAGGCCAAGGGTGTGAGGAGTTCTGATTCAATTTTAACATCGCCCCATTAGTCCAGGGTTCGCCCCAGTAGTCCAAGGGTGTGAGGAGTTCTGATCAAACACATGTTTCTTCTTATGTTGGATTCTTCAGAAGGGGCATAGGGGACCGCTCCTATAGACGTATTTCTTGTTATGTTGGATTTTTTCATAAGGGGCATAGGGACCGCTCCTAAACACATGTTTCTTCCTATGTTGGATTCTTCATAAGGGGCATAGGGGACCGCTCCTATAGACGTATTTCTTGTTATGTTGGATTGTTTCATAAGGGGCAAAGGGACCGCTCCTAAACACATGTTTCTTATGTTGGATCCGATGTCAATTATGCAAACGTTTGCATGCTCAATACCTGTTACAGCAAAAAAAGCCAAATTGAGGCGCAAGTGAACTGGCACCATCTAACACCCACGAGCGCTGGTATTTACAGCATTTGGGCCCTTCCAATGCCACAAAAATGTCCCGTCACGAACGTACCCGGAGCCTCCTCCTACTACTACTACTACTACCACCTACTACTACTAGTGCTAGTCGTATTCGTATTTTTATTCTTATTATTGTTATTTCTACTATTGTTGCAATTTTTTTACTATTACTCTGATTATTACTGTTCCTATCCACTTCAAGTCTGATGCAGCAGCCTTGATTGCCGGTAATATTCCTTCAGTCTATTTAGGAACATTTGGTGGATATGGGGTGTCCCAAACTTAGGGATGCGTTTTCTGGGGTCCCTATAATAAGGATGATACATAGAATTCATAGTGGAGTCCCCATGCTCATGGAAACTTTCATTTAGGAACACTTTCCGGATATAGTGTTGGTAACAAGACAGGCTAATACCCTCCCGTAATGATCCCCGCCCAATGCTAACTACTGCCAACGTGGTACCGTTATGTGGAGGGGGAAGGTCTGCATCAGACGCGTGAAGGGTTTGTTGTCGTCCCTAAACTCCAAATCCGACATGCTGTAGTGGCTTCCATTTTCCTTTCCTTCTTTAGACGTTATATAATCCAACATAACCCCTTCTTAGTTGAAATTGAAACTGCTATCATGTTTAGGCCCTAGACTATTTCCCAAAGCTCATATACAGGACCGCTCTGGTGCCGCATGTTCCGCAGAAAATGCCAGTGAACTGGGGTCCCCAGGTTTGGTCGCGGCCTCAACGTGTGCAGGCTTCAAGGTTCAGGTGTAGGTCACGGGGGTTTGGGGTTTGTTTAGGGTTCAGGGTTCTCATGGTTTAGGGTTGCGGGCTTTCATGGGTTGGGTTTCAGGACTGCAAGATTCATGTCTTCTAGATTTTGATCCCAGGATCCAAGCCTGTTTTCTTGCTTAGGGGTTGAGCCTAGCATGTGCTTGCTCGTTTAGGATCGCCGACTTGCGGCTTAGGAAGGGTGGGGGACTTGAGGCAACCAAGCGGACGGGCTGTTCAAATCAGACTTGTCCGGCTTCCCTATGTGCTTTGACCATTGCCTCCGAAGTGTTTATGCCCCAGCTCAAATGAGGCGCCCCACCACCTCGCCGATTAAATATGCACTTCTGTTACAGCTGGGTTCCTGTGGAACGTATTCAATGGGTCGGAAAGGGTGCTTTGGAGGTAAGGCGGGTAAGACTCCCTAAGCGCTGGACCCTAACCACAGCTTATTCAGATTCTTCATGGATCACATGACCATCCCGGAGGGCCTCAAGGGATAGGATCCCCACACCTATCCTATAAGGGCGTCACATGATGCTGACATGTGCTGAGGCCTGGAAACAGACCAGCGGATACTTTGCGAGATGCCCAGTTTAGAGGGTCTGGGGACTTGAGGGCCTCAGGTTTGCTAGGTTTAAGATTTGGGGTTTTAGGGCTCAAGGTTTATTAGGGTTCAGGATTTGGGTTTATTGTGGCTGATTAGGGTTTATTAGGGTTTAGGGCTGAAAATATGGTGGTCTGAGCCTCAAAGAGCTACTACCTCCTTGGTCCCCAACTAATAGAAGATGATATAGTATAATAGAATAATGTATATATATATAGTATAATATGATAATTTCGTATAATATATTAAGGGATGTTTAGGATACGGAGGGCGAATTAAGGCTAATTCAACGGGAGAGGGGTCTGAGCGTTTTCGGTAGGAGGTTCTCAGCTTTGCGCACACGAGAGGGTTTTTCGCTGCCCCTAAACCTCAAACCCTAAACCCCAACCCCTAAACCCCTAAACCCCTAAACCCTAAACCCCAACCCCTAAACCCCCACACCCTAAACCCTGAAATGCTAAACGTTTTAGGGAAACCAAGCTCTGAAGATGTCTCCAGTTGGCGACATCCTTGTCACGAGCCTTGTAGGATCCTGTTTCGAGCTAATGGGGTTCAGGCGGCAATTTGGCATCATGCTCTTACAAACACAAGTTTAACATGTTGTCCGCGTCTGTTCCTTGACTCTGCGTTCATCCAAGATTTGGCGTTCAGGGTTCAGGGTCCAGCCTTCGGGGCGTTGGTCTCCGGGCGGCTGGGCGATGGGGGAGCAACTGTAATATCAACCCAATATAACCACAATATACCCTTCAAATAACCTAATTAATATAACCCCAATATAACCTTAATCAAATCGTAGTAATACAACCCCAGTATAACCCCAATATTACCATATTACTATATACCAGCAGTTCCCAGGGCTGGGCTTGGCTGATTTACATTCCATGGCCAGCTAACCGTTCACCCAGAAGCCTCCAAGGTAGGATATTATAGAATATTGCAGTAGGTTATAGTAGATTAGTAGATTATAGTAGATTATAGGGATAATGCAAAAGGAACTGGAAGCTACTACATTATAGTGTTCCTGAGGAAATCTTGCACAACTAGGCAGGGCGATGATCATGTGAGGAGCACAGTCTACTGGCATACCCTAAACCCTGAACGAGGGCGGCTAGTGCACAGGAGCATCCTAAGCCCAGGTGTAATACCGTTTAAGGTTCAGGGCTTCACTGCTATAGTCCCCCTTGAGTAGATAGACTATGGCTTTGGGTATATTATAATAAGATCCTCATATATCCCATATTCTATCAACTTATGGGGGACTAAAGGTGCTTTGTTTGATGAAATTCTGTTTTGGATTGATTGTCCAGATTCCTACGTAGACTGCTCTCAGGCGACAGAGGATCCTTCAAGTCGAATCTGTGGGCTCCTTATCCTAGACCCGGAGCCCCAAAATCCCAAGCAAGAGGCCCGATATGACATACCGGCCCCCCTCTTAGGGTTCAGGGTTAATATCTACTACGGCGTCTGTTGGGCATGGAAAACCGAATGCCATATGGCATAGGGTATGTCGAATAGACTCCACCTGATATTGACTAGGGTTTATAGGGTCTATGTAGGCCCCGGTGTCACACAATGCCTTAATTCGTACAGCCCCCTAAATTTCATTTTCCATGTTCTGCTCCATTTGATTCTCCTTTTTTTTTGCGGATAATATCCCTTAACCCTTCACCCTGAACCTAATTAGGCCCCTTTGGTAGACATTGGTACTCATCTAGGCCCCTGTGGTAGCTGCCGAAGTCTCTTACCTGCTCGTCTCGTTTGTCTCCCACCGTCCTCCTCCCCGCTATACTGGTAGGAGCCCCGCCAAGAACTGAGGGCACCGCAGGAGGAAATAGAGAATCTTTACTCCATACTTTGCCGCTTCCCTCAGTCCGAAGTATCAACACGAAAGCCACAAAGCCCAAAGAGCTACACTTCCGCGATGCCGACCTGAAAGGCACGAACCTGCGGCTCCTGAGGCTGAACTGCTGGGTTTAGAGGGTTTAGGGTTTAAGGGGCTCAAAAGGGTTCAGAGTTAAACCCTAAAGCCTAAACCCTAGATAGGAGTTTCCATTTTTCCATTATCCCGATATACCCCCAATATTATATATATATATGTATACAATAATGAAGGTTTCGGATTCAGGGCCTGAGTTTCCGGCTGTTGGACACAGGGCTCATGGGGTGGGCTTCAGATTCAAGGCTCGATGTCTTGTGTGAGTCATAGTCTGAACTCCTTAAAAGGGGATTTTATAGGGGAGTATTTTTGAGGTTAGTAAGGGGGATGTTAGGAGTTTAGATTACAAATCATATCCAGAAGTCAAGATGCAGGGAAAGGCTCTGATTCGAGAAGTGTTGGGCTTGGTGTTGAAGGTTGCGGTTTGGGGCTTAGCTGGGCTAAATGATCTTTATTGCAGCATTTCTGTTTTGTGACTGTGTTCGCCTCATCTTGGCTACCTTCATCTTTCCTCTGGTGAAGTCTATAGAGTCCAGATACTTCTCCTCGCGCGCATACCCGCATGTTTTTAGTTTCTTCATGCAGGCTACTCAAGATGCTCATGCACCTGTTTCCGCACAAGGGCTTAAGGTTGAGGGTTTACTGTGTAGCTGAGGCTAGGGTTCGTCATTCAATGTGTTGAAAGCTAAGGCAATTGTGGCAAGCTAGACTTCAATGCTGAACCTGCAGAATGCGTTTCGTGAGACATCATCCGTCGAATCTCTTCGCACCCTTGATTTCCATTGATGGCAGCAGGCAGCATGTTCTTAATTGTTTCCCTCCAGTCTTAAACGCCACTCACCCCACACCATTGCCTTTGTCTCCCAGTGTATCTGGGCTTCTACAAGGTGTAATGAATAATAGTGTGGGGCATGTTTCATAGTAGACACTGTCCGATGACGGGATTTCTCGTCATAACTTCCTCCTAGTGATGCAGGTCATCCTCCAAAAAAAACAGCCCGTTTGGGAATACAAGCGATAGTACGGCACCTTACATGTGAGGTAGCCTCGCAACTATGTTCCCAGTCTGAATTGGGTCCCCAAACTCCACAGTTGCCAGGACTTCTGGAGCAGGACGCAGACTCCTCTTTATGCAGGTTAGGCGTTTTGCGATTGTTGTTGCAGCTTGCTTCCTTTGCAGCCCAAGAGCTGGGCGCACTGGAGCAGCGTCATGGCCTCTGGTGCATGATGCGGAAAGCTCACAGCGGTGGAGCATGGTTGAGCAATGGCATCGCAGAGCTCACGACATTTTACAAATACTCCGAGCGTGAGAGGATTCATCAATGAGTTACAATCATGCAGCCCAAGTGCTGTTGCGGAGAGTGCAGGCCTGGTTGGCGGATGCTACTGCAGCCTTTGCGCAATGGAGCAATGGTACCATCAAGCCTACAACTATGGTGGGCAGGACGCAAGTACAACGCCGAACATGCAATCTCGCAGTCCAAGAGCTGCCCCACACCCCCTTGTGTGGTGTAAGTATATTATATACGTGCACACGTGTTTGCAAAGAAGGACCTTCGGGCACGTTGTCACCTCCACACGACAATCAGTCAGTTTTGATTTCGCTCGGTCACAGGCGTGTGATGCACGACCAAAGATATTCTTCAGTCCTGGAGGTCTTGTTTTCTAAATCGCAAACCTTTTGCTTTGTAGCCGCGTTGCCTGAGAACACGTAGACCACTCCAAGTCCAGTCCAGAAGTTCCGGCGCATTCTACAGCGATCCAGTCCCAAAGGTTGCAAGGTTGAAGAAGTTCAATTGCAGCTGAAGTTGTCAACTGCAGGTGGGTTGTGCTTTTCAGCCGTTTTTTGCATCAAGGACAATAGTCCTTGTAGGGTTGTTTTCGGGCTTCCACATATTTTGGGAAGCATTTTGGGGATGTAGTCAAACAGTGCCAAAGTAGAACATTTTCAAACCACAGGCCCTCCAGGGACTGAAAACGAAGGTGTTTGGCATATGCTGAGTCATGCCCACGACCCTCACAGGCTTGGGGCTTTAGGTCAGGCTCCTTGCCATGAAAGGCTCAAGGTTTGGGCATATTTTCCAACAAAGCGATGTTTAGCTTGGGGGCCTACATCCTTGTACTCCCACTCCGAATTCAGTAGATCCCACACGTTTAAGTCCCGAAGCGTGCCGGCGAGACGTAACTACAGACGTAACTACAGCTTCCCCTGACACCTCGCGCCCTTGACTCATCTACGACCTCGCGGCTTTGGGACTGTAGCCCGTTGACCACCAGGTTCGTGCCTGGCTGGAAGCGGTCAAATGAAGGGTAGAATAGAGTCACCATTGTTAAGTAATCAGGCCATCGCTAAACAGGACACGCTGAAGCCTTAAAATTGCTGAGCCCAAAACTCTACGTGGTTCTTCTTCCAGAGGTTCTACCAATGTTGTTAGAGCATAAGTCCCAGTTTAGGGTTGGGGGGCTCTAAGCCAGGGAACGAGGAATGGATTCATTTCATTGTTTCGTGTCCTGGCAGGACAGGTTTTGCCTGACAATGGCGATACCCCTCACACTTCCGAAAGAAACAACAACAACAACAGCAATCTAGCATCCCATCAGAACAAAAATCGACAACCTGCAGAAAGCCAGGCCTGAAACTTGAAACTTCAAATCTGGAACCTAAAGCTCGAAACCTTAAACTCCAACTGCTGATCGTCACCGAAGCTTGAAAACGTAATTTAACCCATAAACATTCCTCCCTCAAGCCCGTGATGTCAGGCCCCGAAAGTGGTCAAGGCCAAATGGATTGAAGTGGCAGAGACCGTATTTGGGTCCACATTATGAAGCCTTTCAGAGGTGCAAGATTTAAAGGGGTTAGGGTTGACAGTTCAAGGTTGATATAGGGTGTAGGGCTCAGGGTTGGCCCCAAAGGTTAATGTCAAAACCAAATCCACGACAGGGATCCTTCAAATAATGGAGTCGCATGCTCGCAAGAAGTTGGAACATGAAATAGAAATTCATAGCGCCTGGGGCTGGTAGGTTTTCTTATAAAATCATATTTTGGGCAAGAGTTTGCTCTCACTCATTTCTACACGAAGTTCCTTGTCTCACTGGAAGTCAAAGGTATTTTGGCCTTTTCGGCAAGAAGGTGTTCATAGTGGAGTTTAGCCTTTACAGAGTTTAGGTTCTGGACCCTAAAGGGATGCTGGCGACATGACGCATTTTGTGCGTGTTTCCAGAATCCGCTGTAGCGCTTTGTTGGGAATACGTGTTTTTTTGTTTTACTTGGTTCGGATATTCTCTCGCCATTCCCACGCATCATCTTTGTATAACCCCCGGATAGCCTCAGAACGTAAACCGGAAGTTCTGCACCGTCTGCACCCATGAATTTTGAACCCATTTCGCAGACAAATCCCAATCCCGCATCCCCCGCCCTGTTTTTTTTTGCTGAGTAGCGAATGAATGAATGAATGCACGGATTTTTGGGAGTTTACTGTAGGGATGCATTCCTCTCTTCCCTCCGACCTTATACCGAAACACACTAACACTGGCATTTTTGCAAAACCAACCCCTCACAGTAAGACTAGAACCTAGCAATATAAGATGTAGATGACAAAAATTCTATGAATAGTGCTGGTGCTGGTGCTGGTGGCGGCGGCGGCGGCGGCTACTACTACTTCTACTACTACTACTACTACTACTACTCCTGACCCTAATAGTTGTTTGCATTGTCTTTTCCATACCATACAAACCTGGAATCCTAAACCTTGAGGGACCCCGTATACACCCGGCATAGGCCCAGTTTCCAACTGATCTTCTTCCACTTGATCTTTGATTTTTTTCCGATATTACAGGGAGATCCTGAATACTGAACCTCAAACCCTACATGGTAAACCCTGAACCGTAACTCCTTCACCCCACGCCCACAACCCCAGACCTTGAGTCGTAAACCCTAAACTCCTAAACCTTACACGATAAGCCTGAAGCCACAATTCCAGAGTGGTGTGTTTCTTGCCCAAGAAAAGCACGGAAGGCGAGGGCGTAGGAACCCCCCGGCAACTGCTTTGCAGAACAGAACAGTTGACGATGAAGAACAATTAATTCCTGAACCCAAGCCCCCAACTGTACACCCTAAACCCTAAGCCCTAAATCCTGAGCCCTAAGTTATAAGTCCTAAACCCAAGCTAAGGCTGATATCGTCAAGGAAGGCTGGCCGGCCATGGCCCCTGCCCTGGTATACGATCTCGCAGCACAGGACCATTGCTTCTTAAACAGTTGTGGGATTAGGGGCATAGGTCTGGGGTTCTAGGCTCAGGGTTATGGG
The DNA here is from genome assembly GCA_905231905.1 of Symbiodinium pilosum. Taxonomy (NCBI): domain Eukaryota; class Dinophyceae; order Suessiales; family Symbiodiniaceae; genus Symbiodinium; species Symbiodinium pilosum. Next base: position 8,222 of record CAJNIZ010007106.1, read on the forward strand.
CTTTAGAGCTTAGGGTTTGGGACTCAGGGCTTTCAGACATGGTAAGGATTGACAAATTCTGGCATTTGGCCAGCACATGGGGCACCCTTGCAAAACAAGCCAAAGTTGGCATCAGAAAAAGTTCATACCTGAACCCCAAAAGTATTTAGAATGATAGTTTCTGGGTTGTGTGTAGGGGTTTGCGACTATTATTTTACCTACTTTTGTTCTCCAGGTAGTCCCTACGGTGTGCTCTCATGAAGCAGTTGTTTTTGTCTGCAGGTTTTTGCGCTGCGGCTGAGTTAATGTCCCTGAAGCTTGGCTTTTGGGTTTGGAGTTTAGAGTTTAGAGAGGATACTTTGGCAATGCCCGAGGCCTTTCCTCTTGAGTCTTTTGCACTGCAAGCCGTCAGAAGCTACAAGGGCCTCAATGTATGACAGCTGAGTCATCCGCGAAGCCCAGCCAGGTACCCCAAACCGGAGGGCGTAAGGCTTTTAGCTATCAAACTTGCACACCGTCATGGCAGGTGTGGCTGTGCACCGTCCCTTGAAAAAGTTAGAAAGACAACCCTGACCTGCAATCTTTGCCGCCCATCCTATCCTGCGAAGGATCTTCTGTGCTCAGAACCGCGTCAGCAAGATGATGGGATTGCCTCTGTTTTTCCTGCTACGAACATCCCTTTTCTTACGTTTCTTACAGGCGTAGTACGTATCGTACGACTTTTAAACACAAAGTGATTGGTTGTAGGTGCACTTGAGACTGAGGTAAGGGGATGGTTATGAAGCACTCAGGGTACATCCACACTGTAACCTATATACTTTCCTATAGGTCTATAGGTATTATCGGACCACATGAGCGTTGCGCAACAGACCCATCCTATCCTATGTTCTTAGGGCTGAGGGCTAGAGAGATTCCTTTCCTGAAGAGTGAATCCTGCACCTTTCCTCCAAAAATTCTTCCCATGGAGTCTGGCGCAACTTAGGATCCCAGAATACATCCATTCCAAGGGTATGGGATGTCCTATGTAGATGGTTTAAGGTCGAGGGTTTAGGGTTAAGGAATGTAGTGCAGGGTTTTCTCATCTGCAGCACCATCAGTTGGAAGCTATACCCTAGAACTATACTTCCATGAGGCATGGTACTTGGCCTTGAAATTCCCTAAACCCTAAACCCTAAAACTCACTTCAGAATATTCATCCCCCCAAACCAAAGCACGCGACGATACCTGGAATCAACACGCCACATGTGTCCCAGCAAAGAGGCTTCAAACCCCAAATTGGCAGCCCAAGAGCTGGGCAATTTAAAGCGACCTCACGCGAACTCAGAATGAGTTTATCTAGGGGAACAGTACCAACATGGCCCTAAATTTAGAACTGAAATTATTCTAAATTACCCTGCAAAAAGGCAACATTTGGCAACAGAATTAGAAGTCCATCAGCTAGTTTCCCAGAATAGGGGTATCCCCAATATAGGCCCCAAAATACGGGGACCCCCAACATGGTAGCCCTAATTTTAGGAACCCCATCTGTGCTGAGGACGTTGGGTGCAGACCCTCAAACTAGAATGCAAAGCCTAAACTCCCTTAATGTTGGACCCTCTTATGCATGCGCCCCCTCTCTACTGTCAAGTTTTCGGGGCTTATTCAGNNATTCAGGATCTGGGATATGTTTAGGTACACTCTTCATTGTCAAGTTTTGGGGGCAATATTCGTAATTTTAGGTCTCAAGTGTTTAATTAATTACTTTTAAATAGTTATCATTTACTTATTCCTCATCAGATAACTCAGAGCTTAAGGGCCTGAAGAGCT
>CAJNIZ010007107.1:1728-16632 GCA_905231905.1 Symbiodinium pilosum
GCCACCCGTGTGGCACACTTGCATGTGCCTTGTCCCTGACGGTCCGTAAGGCATGGCCTTCCGAGTGCCAACCCCGAACGTGTCAGTGGTGGATCTGACCGTCCGCCTGGAGAAGCCAGCCAAATACGAGGATGGCTTAGCAACAGTTAGGCACCTATTTCGGACCTGTTCGGACCCGTCTCCCATCCCGGCCCCCTTGTGAGGAGATCGTGGCGGCGATCAAGGATGCAGCCAACGGCCCCATGAAGGGCGTCCTCGACTGGACAGACGAGGTGGGGACTGCGGACGTGACAGAACATGCCTCTCCACAGGCGCTTGAATGTTCAGGAAGTCGTGTCCACGGACTTCGTGACCTGCAAGGCTTCCTCTATCTTCGACGTGGCTGCTACCCGGCCTGGACTTTGGGGCATGTGGGGCCCAGGGCCTGTACCGTTTGGAAGGCACATGCATAATTAATGATAATCATGCATCAAAGGCCGGAATCTCGCTCAACGACAATTTCGTGAAGCTTGTGAGCTGGTCGCTCGGCAAGGACACTCTCGCGGAAGGCGTTTGAACCAGTGTTTTGAAGGCCCTGGTTCAGAAGAGAAATCCAAGCACAATCCCATTTCGAGTTCGCAGAGTGGGTGTGAGGTTGTAAAAATGATTTGCACTTGAATGGCTTCACCCCTCCTCATGCCTACTCAGCTCTTCTTTCGTGGTGAGACCTTTGATCGCTCTGCCTAGGTATGACAACGAGTGGGGATATTCCAACCGTCTTGTGGAGCTGGCCGTGCACATGGCCAAGGTGGACGGCTAGGCACGTGCGCTTCCAAATTCCTTTGCTGAAGTACGGGTTTGTTGTGTGTTTCTTTGTCTATTGGGACCGGAAGGTATTTGCAACAGATCAGCTGGGTCTGCAGCAACGCATGTGCGAAGAATGCCGGCCATGTACCTGAGAGAAATGTTTGCACCGTTTGAATGCTTCGCCCATCCTACAATTGACGAGGAGGGCGATTTTCACTCATGATCGCTTATGGCAGACGCTGGGGGGTGCGCACGGTTTGACACGATAGCCTGGCAACTCTAGAATGAAGTCAAGTCCTCAGAAGCAGTCCACGGCACATCCTCCCAGCCTGCCAGAAGGGAAGCAGTGCTGGACTGAACAACGCACCCTCGAGCTTCAGACAAGTGTGCTTTTGCCAGGTGTTGGCTTGGTGCTCTCATTCTTCTTTTAGGTTTGATTGGAAGCCAGACTGGCGGGTGATGGGGATCACATTCAATCCTAGTCGGTAGCTCAACCAAGCATCCGGAAGACAGTCTTCGGCAGTTGCGAACTTGCATTCTGTCCTCCCAGGTCAAGGCAGACCTGCTTGCTGAAGTCCCTGCAGGCTATGAGGTGCGAGCAGTAGGTGTGTAAGACTTCCTTTGATGTGCGCCCAACGCCGAAGCTGTACAGTCCATGTCATGTAAGACCAAGCTGCCTACTTCCCCCACCTCTTTCGAGTGGCGAGGAGCAGTTTGAGGGCCTACAGCTCGTTGCTCGCGCGCAGCTCGCAAAGATGATGAGGCGTAAACGACGCTTTGTAACCGAATGGCTGTTGGATGCTGTTGGGTTGGCTGCCTCAACGCAGGTTTTTGTCATGCCGGATGGTGCATGCCACGGCGCAGTGATGCTTTGGCTCAAATGTGTCGCCCAAACTTCTGCAAACTAGGTTCGCCCAGTTTTTTTGAACTCTTCCTCCAAAGCCAGCCTTGTATATACAAAGCATGCAGCGGGATTTCACGTGAGGCCAGAAGTAAAGGAAAAAGCTACATGCCATGAGCTGAAACTTGAAGAGTCCCCAGCGGATAGGGTGATGCCAAAGCTTTGCCGTATGAATCAAGCTGTCGAGACATGAGCTTTATTCTTCTTAACTCCTAGTATCCCCCTTAATGACCTCCATAATGCTCCCCTACTTGATCCCCTATACCCTCTGTAAAGCGTACAGCAGTTAGACTGCAGCTCACATGGTGGTTCTGCATCTTCTTGCCTACTACATTCTCGTGACTCGGCGACACCGACTCTTTTGGCAACATGGTGCAAGGTCACGTACAGTTGTAGCTCCCGTCAACTCAACAGCCATTGATGCCAAACGCCTGCAAAACTTCCTGATCTTTGTTGGCACTGTTAGCATCAGGCTTTTCTCCAAGAGGAGGAGCTCTTCGCTACTTTGCGTGCCAAAGGCCTTCGGCATGTCTGGCAGACGTCCCGTTTGTGCAGCCTGGAGTTCTGCTTGTTGTGACCCGGCCTTGCTTTGAGGTCACTGTGCGCTAAAAACATGTCATCAAACAAAGCAGCTGTGACTTTTGGCGAGGCATGCGAGGCCAAGGTAGGCACCAGGCAGGCCGTGAGCCTGATGCACGCAGCTTTCCTGTTTTTGTTTGACAAGTTTTTCCAAGGTATTACCCTTGGATCCTCTACTTCTTCTGCAGTTGGCTGCCCGAGGCCTGCATAAGTAGCAGGGGACGTGGGCTCCAAGCCATAATGCTGGGCAAGTCAACCGAGGAAAGAGCAATCGTTGCAGGGATGCAATGCGACATAGATTAGCTGGTTGTCCCGCACTGTACTGCTAGGGCCATACGAGAAGGAACGGAACGTCAGTGCAACGTATCAAAGCCTAAGCATCTTAAGCAAGCAAGCCACAGGCAGCATGGGAGCTTCGAATGATTTGCGTTCGTTCGAAGCCTTGCCGAACCTATTTGTCGCAGAGGCCAGGTGGAAGATACACTCAACATTTCTTGGCAGACTCTTGGTGTCCCCAGGAAGGCTTGGATGTGGTGGATTCAGGATGGCCTGTGGCCGTTTGCTCTGGTGGATAATGGGGACATGCAGTGGCGTGACTTTCGCAGTTCGCTGCCACTTCTGTTGCCTGCAGCACTGGGAACAGTGCCCTGGAATGACTTGGATGTTGAAGCTGTTGGAGCTTCCATGTGATTGGCAGGAATCTCAAGAGCTGAACAGGCTCAATGCTCAAGCTAAATGCAGTCGTTGTAGCAAGAACCTTCCAACAGCTGAACGAGAACGTTTTAGTTTGGGCTGTTCACGTCTGAGGTGATGATCAGACGTTGCCTTGCAGCCCAGATGCCCGGAATCGGTGGCGGGTACAGTGCGCGCATTCTGGTGCGCGCCTGTATGGGGGTATTCTTCGTGCTTGTGTTGCATGGAGTGGGCTGCATCTTCGTGCTTGCACATGCGTGGGTATTCTATGCCTTGGCACGACTCCTGGCAGGCAAGCAAATGTTTGTTCCAATGGTCTGGGCAGCAGCACTAACGTACATCGTTCTCACAGACCGGAACATTTTGCCTGAAGAGTCCATGCACTTCCGCACTTGGCTGGGTCCCAGTGCAGCGTTCTTAGATGCAGAGCCCTTCAGCGGCATCTACCATTGGTCACACTCTCTCAAGCTGATGCTGCTCCGCTCCATGAGCTTTGTGCTGGATTGGCATCGGGCTTTAATCTCAGGTGTCTGGTTTAAACTCAAGTAATATTATGTTACCTCCGCATTTCCCATTCTCACTTCAGCTATGATCTGTCTAAGTGGCTCTTCCAGATTGGGCATGGTGGGCTCCCCTGCAGGAACAGCGCCTGAGGGCAGATATTGTTTTCTCAACTCGCTGGCGCACCTCCTCTATTTGCCGACCTTTCTGGCAGGTCGATAGGGAAGAAAAGCATGTATAACAATGTGCTCACAAAACAACGGCTTGAACAAAAATTAGAGTCGCTTGACCATACCCCAGCGTCATGTAAGGGTCCCCCAAAAAGACCTGTACTCTTGTGTTTCCCGAGAGCATGCTGATTGAAGTAGCACTTTTTGCAAGGATCACGGAACTCTGTCATAAGAGGTCCTGTTTTGACTTTCGACGACTTCATCGACCAGTGCCAGGTTCCGAAGACCCTGGGAAGCAGCGTGCTCTGGTTCCCAGGCCTTGACTTTATTTTAGTCAGGGTCCGGGTGCTTGGGTCAAGGGCTCAGGGATATTCAATCGACAGCAAGGAGAAGAGTACTAGCAATGGTGGAGCGTCAGCGACTGTTGACTTCAACATCAAAGATCATTGCATATCATTCCGCTAGATTCCTCACTCCATGGGCCATGGCTAGAGTAGTCAGAGCGATAGGACCCACTAGCTGAGCCCGAGCTTGGGGTTCGATGCATTTTTGCAGGACTAGAGTCTCCCTTTTTGGAGACCTCCTGAAGGATGCAACACACTCTGCGCATACCGTTCGAGTTGCAACATTTTCAGAAAGAGACTATTTTCAGCGGTCTGGGTCACATCGAGGTCCTTGCTGCAGCTGCTTGTGGCTTTGGCCATGACGGTTGCTCAACTGCAAAATTACTGCTCGTTGCTTCTTAGACCCCAGAAAAGAGACAAGAGACCTATAGTGGGCAGTGGCAGCCTAAAGGATTGCCATAGTTATTCTTGGGGACAAGCATTCTAGATTTCCTGGTACAGCTGCAATAATGCATGCACGAGGAATATTCCCTTTCGCTATTTTTCGGGGTTCTGGGATGTGTAAGGGGGGCCTGACTGTCTGTCCTTCAGATGTCGGAGCCCACACGACGCGTCATTTCCTGGAAGCTGGCTGACCAAGCTATGACCTACAGAAGAGATGTCCCCAGGTAGTATCTGCCTGGAGGGTACTTGTAAGGGTGAGAGATGCCTTACCGCGCCAACCCTGCCAACCATGCCAGGAGTCTGCCTGGCATCTCTATTTTGTCTTTGCCATGGCCAGGGTAGACTTGCTGCAGGACCCCCGGGACACCTCAAGCAGCTTGGCGGGCCCTTATGGCTGAGCCAGGGCATTGCGGGTATTTTGTTTTAGTGACACTGGAAGTCAGCTACTTGTTAACAGGACGAAGGACCCATCCTTTTACATGCACCTGAGAGGAGATGTCGCCGCGGCTGGTTGCCACGGCCGTGTTCATCACTTTGCGCCTCGAACTGCAAGCAAGCTTTGGAAAGTCTAAGCCATAGTACTTCGACGAACAACAAAACAGCTCGGTGCTTGATGTGCTTTTCGTTCCTCAGAGCAATCGCTGAGGAACATGATGTGGCTGAAATTCCTTTGCATGTGGAGGTTTGGTCGAGTCACTCAGCTGTCAATCCACTGGGCCCGCCACAGTTTGTACTTGCTGGGAAATTTGCATGTAATAATGTATTTGAGAGGTCCGTGCAGCCTCTTTCTGTTCCTAGATTCCTGCCTGATACTCAAGCACCCGTATTTGTACGGTTATGAGGAATGCAAGAGTCAGTCAATCAGGAGAACGGTATCTCTCTTTTGCACGGCCTTTGGCACTGCTTGTTATTTCTCTGAGGTTTGGGCCATGGCAGATGGCATCGAAGTGCCAGAAAACATGCGGCGTTCCATGTGCAACAACTTCTCACTTCTGGGCTTTTGGCGGAGCTGGCATGCGTCCTTCAACCGCTGGCTTGTGAGATATCTGCACCTCCGCTTATATATACGGAATGACCAGGCAGGTACCCCTTATCCCAAGAGGAGCACGACGACAATTAAAGCATTAAGAACAAGTGTGTGAGGATAAGTCGCAGTTTAAGCAGAGGCAATAGAGCAGGACGAAGAAAAAGAAGAAGACGAGACGGAGGAGAAGAGACTGCAGGTAAAACAGTCTCCCAGAACCAGCCCATAGCGTTGGCCAGATGTAGGTTGCATCGTGAGGTATGTGCCAACTGGATTTTTTCTAGGACGTGCAGCTTCTATGCTCCACTACACCTCCTTGTTGTCGGTCAAGATGCCCAAGGGAATGTTAGCTGGAATGTCCTCAAAATGCCTGCAAGCATAGTTTACGAAGTTCCTCTCTGAAAGTGTTGCTGGCAAAGTTTAATTGGTAGGGTGGTGCACTGTTGGCTTGGTCGCTTGTTAAGTGCAGGTATGTGCCATTGGGCGGCTCACACCGGAAGCTTGTGGCATCAACAGCGACTTTCCTTTTTGTCGCGGCGTGGCACGACCTTCAGGCGAGAAGAGGGTCGGTGCTTGCAGCTGGTTCCTTTGAAAGAGGACTGGACAGGGCTGAGAAACCTTGCGGGTGACCAATCTTATGCTTAAAACTGTACAGTTCTGGATGGTGCATATGACTTTGCATGCAGGAGTTTTTTTGATTTAGTTTTGTATAACTCAAGATTGATGGCCCCAGCGCCCTCAGTTGAAGCTCATCGCCTGGGGCCTGTTCAATGTGGTCTTCCTCTGGCTGGAGGTCTGCCCAGCTTTGTGTTTGTTGGTGGACATCTGGGAAGCAAATATCCAAATACCGACTTCCTGCAGAAAAATATTTCGGGTCCTCTCAAGGCATGAGGGTCTTCATGGGATTTCTTTGACATGCAGCCTGCAGTTCCACGTGACTGCAGTTCAGGTACAACTACTACCACATCCTACTACTGTTTTTCCGTTGCCTTTCTATTTAGATGCATGGTTCGCACGCGTGCTCGCCCTAAAGCTCAGGGTGTTGCAGTGGCAGCGTTCCCTGCCGTTGCCTGGCCGCGACCTGTGCTGGGCCTGGCAGGCGGTCCATGGGAAATTGAGTGCTGGGGGTTCATGACATCCTGCATTCTTGGCTGGACTCGACTGAATGCTGTTAGTGCGGAAGGTAGCACCTACATCGTGGTCCTGATGGCGGTCAACTTGATACTAAGCCCTGTTTAAGATCGCAGAATTTTGCTGCATGTGGTGGATAGCAACCCAGCAGCGCAACGTGGCGCAATTCCGACAGGATGAGAGTTATTTCCACGTACACTGTACATTCTCAAGCCCACAAATGCAACCTGTGGACTGAGCTCAAAAGCCTAAGAAAGGATCGGGTACTCCACCGGCCTGCACGGCTTTGCAGCGCTGCTGCCGGCCACAGCGCAGTGGCGGGAGGTGGTTGGGGCGCATTTGTTTCGAGTTGTTGCAATTGCTTTTGCTGCTGGCTACCAGAAGCAGGGTCCAGTATCAAGTTGTATCAGATCTTTTTGCAGTTCCAAGCGTTGGACCTCAAAGACTACGCCATGCCAGGCACTTTGGGTGATTGCTGGCGCTTATGTGACCTTCTTCTGTGGCATTCAGGCTGCCTGACGGGCGGCTGCAGATGATTGAAAGGGGATGAAAGGGGTCTTCATTTCCCACTGGTGGGCAATGAATTCATAGATCTCGTGATATTACGTCTAAATCTAGAGCTGCACGACCTTTTCCTGGCCTTCTGCTTGGGACGAAGGCCTGGGCCCACCCTGCCCCTGAATCCAGAAGAGATGCAACACAGTCTTGCAATCCTTGAGAGTTAGAGGGACCCCCTGCAAATGACACGTCCCTACGTCTCCCAGGATCTCCAATAGTCAATAGCACCTCCATTTTGGAGAAATCCCTGCTCAGAAGCCGATGCATCTCGGTGCAGGTAATGCTGGAGGTCCGGAAGCTGGATGGGACGACCGGAAAGGGAAAGGAGGCCCCCTTGCGGAGGTTGCGCACCCTTGAATGTGCAGTTTAGGCCGCAACTTGACCCACCCCCCAACTGTAAGCAACTTGCCCTGGGTTCAGCTTTGCAGAGCTCTGAATTCCGTTTCTTCAGGCATTATCGGGCCCCAAGAGTGATTGACCAAAGGCCAGAGGTGGGAAGTTGCTCGGCCGCATGTAAGTGTAAGATGGCACCGCCAGCACCTGCATCGATGTGAAGAGATGCATCTCTTATCCACTAGGCTACAGCCGCTATCAACATGCATCTTGGGTCACTCCATGAGGTCTAGCAAGCAGAGGAGAAATGTTATATCACTACATTTGAACAGCATTTGCCATGATGCATGTGTGACTGCCTGGGTCGTGATCAACCTATACATGTTGGTTCTGTCCAAGTTTTAGGCAGCCTGTTCTCTCATTTGCTGTGGAGCCGAGGTGCCTAGCTGTTCCTTCTCATGCCCGGGCGCGTCCTGCCGGCAGAGTCGCAGACCTACCTCCTCAAGCACTTGCACACAGGTGACATTTGCACGACTTTTCCATGCTCAGACCCCTTGAAGCCACTCGCCAAGCAGGTTTTGGCGAAGTGTGATTCTTGCCCATGCCCGTACACTGGGCATAATCCAGGCTAAGCAGTTGTGAACCTCGCTGTGGCAAAACCTACTGTACCCACCAGAAGGTAAGCCAGTACGATGCTGATCGAACCAGGATGCTGTAAGTTTTCAATGTTTAAGAAAAGTACATCTGGATTGTTCTGGAGTGCTGTCGGCTCTACGACAGCAAGTGCAAGGTGACGTGGAATGGCTTCTGTTGGCCGCTGGCTGCGCAGCAATTCACGGGCCAGACTGTCATCCAAGGCACAGTTCAGAAGTACCCACAGTCCACAAACATGTTGGAGAAGAGATGATCCCTTAATGTGATGGTTTGTAGAGATCCATAGTAGCTTGGGGGTTCCCCTCTCAGGTAGTCTGGGGATTCTGCCCTGAGCAGGGCTTCTGGGCTTTGCCTTGCACCCTTCGAGATTGGTGTGATCAATCCAGAGTCGGAACTTCAAACCTTGCAGCATTTTGCACCGTAGAACCCGAACCTCAAAGCTTCAAACTTGCAGGGAAGTGGGCAGTCCTGTTTCGCGAGGTAGATTATGCAACCGGAATGTGGAAACGGCAACTTGAACATAGCAATTGCAAACCATGGTGTTCCCAGAACGTGGAAGGTACAAGCAAAACATGGATGTTGTTTATCACGAAAGCCAGCGGAGCTAGGCTTGAGTTTTGTTTTGCTTCAGCAGTAATAGCCTTCAAGGTTTGGGAAAACGACGCATCCTGTGATACATCACAGCATGAGGGGGGGGGGTCAAGCTTAATCGTTTCACAGGAAATTCTTTTGCACGAGCCATAGGTTTGGAAGGGGTTCTAACCCCATATCATCATCGTATAATCCTCACATCATCCGTAAATAATTCACACAGAATCCTCCCACAACGCAGCCACGGGGACGTGCGACAAAGGTGTAGAGTGAAGAGCATGAAAACTGAGGCATGGTAGCACACACGCACACACACATATATCTATCTACATGTACATTTTTGGGTGTGTTTTGCTCGATTCCCTTTTGAGTTTCAGCGTGTGTTTTATTCCGTTATGAAATGTCAACGTTTTAGTACGGGCTGAAAGTGGGTGGTGAACTCTACCTTCTGACTTGAAAACCCTTTCTTCCGGTTTTCGAATGCACGCTTCGGCTGGAAATCTACATTTTGGTTGTGAAGAGGCAAAATCCTCCCCTTGCTCTCCCCAACATCTCCAAAATGCGCCCCGTGTTTTTGCCAAGCTGGGTGTGAACACGCTACAAAGCCGGCAGTGCACGCCCCTGCAGGAGGTGAAGCCACCCCTCTGTATTGACATGAATGTGTCCGGGCGAGGTAGATTAGAGTTCAGTCCCGCCCACTTGCCACAGGTCTGGGACCGTTTACGTGCGGTTGGTTTTACGATTCAGAAAGATTGCGGTGAGAGGGGTCTGTCAATAGACGGTGGGCGCAAAAAACACAATCATGACTGTCTGCCATGCTATTTCCAAAGTACAGTAATTTGTGATCATGGCTTGTGCCATCTTCGAACCCATGTGTGTGTTCATTTGGCCTGCCCCTGCCACTGACATATTGGAGATATTGGACACCAGAGCTAAGGGTTCAGACATCGTTTTATCGGTTTAATCGCAAGATTGTCCATCCAAAATACCATTGCCGTGGAGCATACTTTGTTCCTATAATCCGTAACCTTCACTGCACGGGGATGACTTCATCTGCGACGGTGGCAAAGGTAGACGGCTACCAATATGGTTTCATATATACTACTGATGCCTCGGGCATAGGACACGACTCGGGATGCTCTGGGCTAACATCCCGATACTCTTTGCCCACTGCAGGTCTGCCAGGCTCAACACGCCTGGTCGTTCTTCTGGCACCTCAGAGCCGCGGTGTAAAGCCATGATGTGCTCTACCCGAGCCCTCCGGAGCTGGAGCTCAGTGATGACGGCCCATAATATCGGCAATCTCCACACAAGGGTTTGCAGTGCAGAGGACATGGTCTGGCAAAGGATTGCTGGTTTCCCATGGTATCTCGAGTCAATGCGCGGCTTCTCAGAAGCGTAGCGCAGTTGAATTCTGCATGTTTCAAAGGCATCTGCCGGAGCAAGCGAGCTATTCTTCCTGCAGAGATTCAAAAGAGTGTCACACAGATACCTTTCTGCCAGCATAGCTGCAGCCATGCTGCAGCTCTTGTAACCGATCTCTGGTGGTACCAATGATGCCATGACGCTGCTTAAAATCTTGGGTACGGTTGTCAATCAGTTAGCAGTTAGCATTTGGAAGTTATCTTGGGTTGCCCACATATATCAGCATGTTGGGGGATTGTTCTAGCAAGCTCAAAGAGGGCAACAAGGGGACTACAGCCTGAATATTTCGCACTTTAACAAGTCATGGAGTTCCATATGGTCCATATTACCACAACGTTCGAAGCCCAGTGGCGCAGAGAAGGCATTATTGCAAGTTTCCTGTGATGTCTCGGCTATGGCAATAACTAACAAATCTCACGGGGCCAGTACCGGTATGGTTTGGACTTTAGTTCTTGCACGCCTGAACATTAAGCCATGAGCCTCAACCTGATGTGAGGCTCCAAAGCCCTAAACACTGATATTGTACTCTGACCCCAGTCAAGCACCAAGCGCATGCGGTAGGGTCTGCGTGCATGAGAGAGTGAGAGTGCAAGCGCATTCTAGCAGCGGTGACTGTCCAGAGATGCCGTCATGACTGCGCGCAACATGCCCCATGTTGCAGGGACCTGGACCTGCCTGCGGAGGGCAACCAGCAACAAATGGCCGGGCCCCAAGAATGATCCAACGCGCAGCCCGTTATTATGGTCACAATGATTGGAATTGACATTGACTTTTGTGCTACACTGTCACAAAAAAAGGAAAAGGAGTGCGAAACAGTATCGACACGAGAGCTAACAGAGTGCTCTAGGGTTGGAGTCCAATAGTTTGGTTTTTCTTCAAGCTCCCCAGGAAGCAGTGGAGGCTTCCCTTCCTTCAAACCATGTACACAGAACTCCAGATAGTGGTATGCAGCTTCTCGGCCCTTGCCGAGCGAATGGTAGCATGCATCTCAAAACATCTTCAAAGCAGAGTCATTTTAGGAGTTGCACCAAGGTCATCTGGAACTATAGAAGAAACACGTCTCAAAACTTGCGGATATTGTGAGCCTCCAGCCTTGGCAACCCCAACCCTCAACACCAACCACTCATCACTCACCCTGAACTTTGGTCTCGAAACTGGGCCGGCCTTGTTCTGCCCAAGCAGGGGCTTGCAGCGAAGCTGCAGAGTATCCTTGAGTATCGTTGATGTTGCGCACATGGCAGCGCTCCAAGCTGCTTCCTCCACTGCTGCGATCAACGCAGGCGCTCGGGGCCAGCCACTCAACAGTTGCAATGTCGCCTGAACATGTGGTTGCCGGTAGGCGTTTGCGAGTGATCGACAGCTGCCGGCCAAGGGGCCCCGCGGAAGCAGCAGAGTTCCAACGTTGATAGCACTGCCAACAGTTTTTTGAAAATGCTAATTAGTGCCAGTAGAGAGGAGGGGCTGTTCTAAAACTAATCCGCAATCCTTGCGCACATTGTCTGATAGCGAGATTACCGATTGCACGGATTATGGATTAGACGGAGACGTATTGTCAGATGTTCCAGACAGTCCCCGCCCCCCTTTGAAATACATGTTCCGTAACCATCGTACCAAAATACTTCTTGTGGTTGCCCGCAGTGCTATCTTTGTCTAAGCCCTGCAGTCCTAGTGCGCCCCTGCAAGCCCAAAACTCTAAACTCCCCAGCTACAGGCCACCCCGACCCCATGACCTAAATCAACATAAATCACCCAATGGCCCGACTTTGGCTTAAATGCGCTGCTACATGAGCACTCACCACAGCTTTCATCTTATGCGGCCTATGTAAAGGATTCCCGAAGGCCCCCAAAGCGACAGGACCACCCAAGGGTCAATATCTCCCAATTTTGAAGGGTAGCAGTAGGCTCTTCAGTGGACCTGTTTCACTTGCAGCAACACACGAGCAAAATGAGATCTCCTTCGTCACATTGCGAAAGAAAGGCGCAAAGTGATGGGCAATACTTGCAGCACCTTGCCCGAGCTACTTGTTGCATCGGACTATATAAGGAGATAGAAACCAGAAGTAAACCTCAGTTCCTTCACCTTAGATCCCATCCCCTGAATCCCTCAATCTGAACCTTGGGCCCCACCCACTTACCCCTATAAGCCCTGTGCTGTTGTCTCGCAGTCCGCAGCTTCCCATCGTCCCAATTCTGCTTGCATGCAGCTTCGGTGCCTGTGCTGGGGCCCTACACTTGCGCAAAGAAGCAACACAAAGGATCATTTTTGAGGTCCTTATCTCAAGGATCGAGACCTTGATTTTGGATATGCCCACATCGGACCCTAGAAAGGGCCTGCAATGACTACGGTCATTCTTGCAGCCGGGTGAGGAGTAGGAAATTGCTGTTTCTCAGCAAGTCTCAGGGTTGAGGGCCGTAGGATGGTAATCTTGGCAAGTTGTAAGCAGTAGCAACGAATTGGAGAAGTAAGGATGCTAGCAGGAGTAGCAAGTAGTGCATGTACGCAGGGCGCCGTATGTGGTCTTTGGACAAGGTTCTTCAGCTGCCTCGGGGTGTGCGTTCCCTTCGCGTCTTGCGTGCACTTGCTTCGGAGCGTGCTTGCATCTGAGATTGTGGCCTTTGACTACTTCAGCAAGCCTGGCTCTCGGGCAATCATGTAGGCCATGAGGGCTACAGCTTTCGGTCTGCTCCTGCAGTTGAGCGAGGCAAAAGACTCCGTATGAGATCATGCTGCGAAAGAAGGAGGAGGCCTGGCATTTTGAGATGCTTGTCAACACCTGATGCTTGTCTTATTTGGCAGGAATGGAGGGAGCGCCTAGCTGAGCTCAAAGAGCACTATGCCCAGGCCAGGAAGAATTGTCGCCAATCACTTGCAGACTTTGACTCTCGCGTGGCCATGACTTGCTGCCTGGGGTTTACCTTTTGCAGGACCCTGAGAAAAGAGATCCGTCGGGGACCTACTGAAACAGATGACAGGTTGTCTTATGACAGTACATTATGAGGCAGGGTTTGACAATGGGAATTTGGTGAGTGTATATTTCTGGTGTCCATTTGGACAGACCGTAAGGCAAGATCCTGCCATCGGTGAGTTTTTCAATTCCAGCATCTCCCCATAGGATTGGTGTCCTATGAAATTCTGAAGCCAGGCCCCACGGGACGGCCCTGGGACACTTCGTGCGCGTGAATCGCAATAGCCGACTACTGCCGACCGGACTCCCAGACTGGAAGGCAGGTGAGAGGCTGAAGCAAGCTGTGTCTTCGGATTTCAGACAGCTGGAGGATTATCTGGATAACAGTCGAATCGCAAGGGAGCGTAGCGGCTTCAATTTGTGTGTTGTCGAGGTAGTGCTGCAAACTTGTGACAACAGTCGTGTCGGTTGGACCACCATTGGAAGTAGGATCACACTTGATTGCTGCTTCGCCAGAGAGAACGTCATACCTTGAGGAGCGCTTAGAGATTCTGGGGCTTGTGATTCCGTTGCGGCTGCAGACGGACAACTAGATAGAGAAACCTAGTTCCTGTGTCTCAAAAAGAGGTCTCCGACGTCCACAGGAAAAGAAGAGGGTCGTCATGTTAGGAACGCCGAAGGAGAAGCAATGTCTTTTGCAGAAGATTCAGGGTTGACAAAGGGATCGATAATCTGGACACACCACTCCTTTCATCATCACTGCGTCGTCTGGAATGATACCCATGGAGTCTCGAACGCATACCCGTAGTGCTGAGACATGCTGAGATATCCTGAAGATCTCCTTCCGCCTGGAGCAAACATAAGCCTTATCTGCAAACATCTGCAAACTGTGTAGATTTGGGTGCCGAAGGTGCAGGAGCTGGAGTCCGTGGACGGCTGGAGATGGGAGTGACTGCACGAGCTGTTTCCAGGTAGGAAGACCTGTGCCTGACGCTTGCAGTCGTCTGGACTTTGCGAATGTGATCGCAGGTCTGTGTGAAGCGCGGAATGTGCAAAGACCTCATGCGCTGGCGAAGCAGAAAAATGCAAGTGACGTGTCATGCCCTGGGCGTTCATACTGTCCGTGTTTGACAGTGGCACCGTTACGTGCTTCTTGACTGCATCGAAGAGTTGGGAAAAGCTTTGCGTGATGCTAACCAATCTTCAGTAAGGAATTTGCCGCTCAGATTAGTTCTAGACACTCCCTTGGACTTGAGCGTCGGACGGTCTGCGATGTGACGTGACGTCGGAGCTCTCCGAAGAAGGAAGAGTCTGACTGTGTGCAAGAGATGCGGACGACTGTCCACTGTTTTCATCGTGGGACTTGTTTTCTTGCAGCCGCTGCGATCAGGGGTGGCTTGATAGGAAGAGTCTGACTCAGGATGAAGTCGCTGTATTAGCTGTATCTGACCTGAAATGAGACCACTTGGTTGACTTAGCACCCCTGATCCAAGCAGGCTGCGTGCCATCAGTTGCCTTACGGCTTGGCAAGGGCATGTCGTGGCGCTGTGCTGATGTTGACCAGTGCCGTCGTCATGCATGCATGCCTCCCCTGGAATTGTTCCAGCTGATGCTGACTTGTGATTGCTTGCAAAGGATGAGAATACTTTTGATAGGAAGAGTCTGATTGATCATGAAGCATCAACAATTAGCTCTATCTGATGGTATGACCATGAAATTGGGCTTGGCCTTGGCTTGCATCATTGGAACTTGCCACCAGCGTCGCTGGCTCCAGTCCTTCTACGCGTGGAATCGGTCGGATGGAATTTCGCTGCGTGCTTTGTGACCGGGATGAAAGCATGATTGATAGGAAGAGTCTGACTGT
>CAJNIZ010007108.1:0-16051 GCA_905231905.1 Symbiodinium pilosum
TTGTCTACTTCCTCACAGCCTGCTGGTTCACACCAGCAGGCCACTCAAAAAGAGCACCCTGCTCTGAACAACACCAGGTCAGCTTGCTGTGTGACGAACGAGCAATACTCACGCGTACCATGAAAATTCCCAAAGGCTACTGGGGCAAGTGTCCATCAATATCAGGCATAGAGCCTGTCCTCTGCATCCAATATACTATAGTAGTTTGCATTTTCTTTTACATTATCCCTATATAGCCCCAATACAGTCAATATAACCCCTATAATCCCTGTATAACCCAATATAGTCCCTATACATCCCTATACCATGGATGCAAGAGATTGCAACTTTCTGCCCTACACCCTAAAACCTAAGCCCAAAACAGCTGAATCACTGCAGCGACGGCAGCCAAAGTGGTGTTTCGAAAGTTCCTTGACCAAGAAAATGTCACCACAATAGAGTCGTGCATCTGAAAGATTCTGTACTACACATGCCCCGAAGTCCCCACAGATGACAAACTTCAAAAGGTTGATTTGAAGAACCCCTCATGATGCACAAGCTGCAAGCAACTTTTTCGCCACTTGCCGAAGCTCACAGGTTTGGAGACATTATCTAGGTTTCCCCAGTAACCCCTTCACAGCAAAGGCACCCTTTTCCTGATGTTCAGCCTTAAGAAGAAGACCGCAATGTAAAAAGGCAAAAAGGGTACGACTGGGGTACCTAGTTATGAAAAGGAAGCCACCTGGATTGTCCCACAGGTTTTAGGATTTGGGATGTGAGGTAATTTAGGACTTGCGACTTAGTTAAGGATCTGGGGTTTGGGATTTGGAGTTTGGGGGTTTAGGGTTTTGGAGTTTCAAGCTTCAGCTGGGCTTTAAAGGGTAGAAAGATGGAAGCACGATGTTCTGATGTAGGATCTTGGCCGGATTCTGTAGATACATGAGATGAACATGTATGGTCACCATCCATCCTGACACACACCCACACTCACGTTGCTTTGAGGTCTTGCGCGCAGAAACGCTGGACAAAATATGAGAAACCACTGGTTTGAACATATCTTCACTATAATTCTTGACGTATCGTATGGGTGCCCATCTATGTTTGGAAAGGTCAACAATTAACATCAAATACACAAATACAGAAAACACCAAACCCAAAGATCAAGAACCCATAAATCCAGAAATCCAAAACCCCCAAAACCAATAAATCCATGAATTGTAAAACCATACCATCCAAAGGGCCATGAATCCGTGCATCCAACAGAAATTCAAGCTGGCATCTATCTGAAAAGGTTGGATTTCTGGGTTCGGGATTCTTGGGAAAACTGGCAAGCTCCTCTGTCTTTATGGCTAGAATTTCTCAGCCGCTTCAAGTAGCTTTCATATAGAAATTCGGAGCTTCCACTGCTGGGCACTGAGTAGTTGAGTCAGTTAATATGTAGGTTTACGCCCTTTAGAAAGGTATGACTCATCGCGGCGCACACATAACCTACCTTACGACTACCCGTGAACGTCTAGGTGGGGAGAGGTGAAGTAAACCATGCAAGCCTACGTTGTAGGGCTTAGGGTCTAGGGGATAAGCATTTGGGTATCAGGATACCCTAGGACAATCCGAAGAGGCTGCCAGAATTCAAGAGGATTGAGTCTTTGGGAAGGTCAGAAGGGAGCTTCCAAAAAACAGGCGTCCCTGCACGGGCATGAAAGATTTGGGATCTGCCCTTGGGCCAGGATTTTTGGAAACTACCATAAACTACCACAAGACCTAGCAAGCACTGGCAAGGTCAATAACTAGGTTCCCCAGAAACTTCTTAATAATAAGGGTACCCTTTTTGCTAATATTCAGCTTTCATAAGGAGACCCCAAATAAAAAGGGAAAAAGGGTACCAGGGGGGTACCTAGATAATGAAGGGATCAACTTCAACCATAGAGGTGGGGCTTAGGGTCAACGGCCCTAGATGTCTTGCAACTTTAAGCAGATCGCGCACGGTTCGGGCACACAAGACTTGTCAAACTTCGTGGCCCAACATATACCCCCAATAAATGAATTAGTCATCCGCATAGGAATCACCCAAAGGGCGCGCTCACCACTGACCAAAATACCGCATACGAAACACGAGTGTTCGCTACACTAGTAAGAGGACACCGCAAGATATTGCCAGGTCATGACTTCAGTTTTCCCTACCTAGGTCCTACCCCAAACCCTAAACCCTAAACCCTGAACCCTGAACCTTCAGCCCTAAACCCTAAGCCCTAAGCCCTAAGCAATGGGAATTAACATCTAACCCTGCCAGCTCTGAGCGGAAGCCGTTGAACCCTCCAAAGTCTGTACAAACTTGGACCACAGCCCAAGTCCCCCTTCTAGGGTTTAGGGCTTAGTGTTTAGGGCTCTCCATTCGGAGTTTTTAAGGTTTAGGGTTAAGGGCTCTCCCTTCGGAGTGTTTAGGGTCTAGGGCTCTCCCTTCAAAGTGTTTAGAGTTTACGGTGTTTAGGGTTTAGGGGTCGGGGCTTTAGATGCCTAGATGATTGGGGGGAGAAACTGCCTCAACAATGGAAAATCGAATGGAAAAGAAAAACATGCAATGGAAACATGAATTTCTATAGGAGCTTACAAGGGATTATGTGATGTAGAGGCCTAAAAAATCCAAGAAAGTCAGTTTGAGCTCTAATCATATGAGGTACCCTTTTCCATACGTATACAAGGAATCTAGGGCAATAATGTTCGTAGTCACTTACGCCCCTACACCAGTGTGAGCGTTTCTGAAAACCGGGGTATTCGTGGAAACCCAAAGATGTCGGAGTTCTTACAGATGGGGGGGGTCCCACCGGGGATGCCAAGTGATATGTACGGATTTTTTGGGGCCCTACTTCTGAATTAATTTCAGAGGCGCACGTATACCAATATTAATACATAGATACCTAATGCGTTCCCTTACGGAAGAGGCCCTTTTACGACATCCTGATCTGGAAGTAATTACAGGACGTCAAAGTGCAACTTTGAATCATGGGTTTGGGTAGGGTTTGCAGTTTAGGGTTGGGCCCTAAAACCTAAACCCCTAAACCCTAAACCCTAGTCTTGCAGCCTGCGTTTGGCCTTCAAAAAGCACTACTGTAGTGTAACTACACCCTGAAAGGAGGACTTGGAACAAAGAGCCGATAGATTTGTGCATCTGCCAACGGGATAGGCATGCGCTCTCCAGGCAGGATCTGGGTTTAGACTTTCTGCCCGAAGCCTACTCTTCATAATGTTAGTATTTTTATTGTTCTTAGAAACAATCACAGTAGGATGTGGGGTTTAGAATTTAGAGCTTAGGATTCGGGATTTAGGACCTTGGGACAAGCAAGGCGGCTGCTAGAATGAAGGTCCTGCCTAAGGCCTATTCAGCTTTGGAAAAGGATCTGTGGAGAATCCTAACAATGCATGGTTTAGGGTTGAGGGAGACGATAAAGAGCCTTGGCACGCTAAACCACTAAACCCCAAGCCCGAAACCCCAAACCCTAAAGGTTAGGATTTTGACCTAGGGTTAACAGAACCAAAGAGCACTCTAGAAGGAGCCCTAGGAGGGTAAGTGCTCTTTGATTTCTTGGGTTTATACCCCTATTATGGTCATAAAATCCTAACCCTGAACCCTGGGAAATTGGTTTGTGAATTTTGTGGTGGGATGCTAACTCAGCTTCGCATGGCGCCCTCTGCCAAGATCGCTCGCTGAAGTAGGGTTTGGGGCTTGGGGTTTAGGGCTTAGGGTTTAGGGTATAGGGCCTGAGGTTTAGGGTTCAGGGTAGAGGGTTTCGGGGCTTACATGTATCCATGGAGGCCCTGACCATTTCAGTCATAGTACTTGCTAACTAGATACCTGCCTCCAAGAGTCGTGAAGACCTGAGCCAACCTACCTATACGAATCACCTCCGCCTAGAAATTAAAGCCCCCCAAGCGCTGATCACAAAGATTCCCCAGATTCTAGCTGTAATGGTATTGTCTGAAGGAGATTCAGAAAATTATTGGGTGAGTGGGAGGTTCATGTTCAAAGGTAGGGGACTATCACAGCTCCTCAAACAAATCCCTACCCCAAACCCAAAACTCTACGCCCTAAGCCGTAAATCCTGCACCCTAAACCTTTAATCCTAGACCCTGAGCCCTAACTCCACACCTCAAACCATGCCTGCACTTTGAGCGCATGCTCTGAAATAGTTCCTTCCCAACGCAGATTTTACGCCTCTCCGATGCCTCCCTTTTTGCTGGGATATATGAGCTATAGTCTAAACTCCTAGTATCCTCCTTAGTAACCCCTACAGTAGTCTCCTATAAAATCCCCTATATGACACCCTTTAATAGTACATATAGGGTTTAGGGTTTAGGGTTGGGCACTTCTGAGAACACGGGCCCTAGGGACCCCAGGGACATCAAGAAGTTCATCAGGGGGATATATAGGGAACCTGGTGAAATCCCCATGTTCTTGAGTTACTAGAAAGCATGTTCCCTTTGAGTCGGTGTCCGTTTCAAGCCCACACAAACTAGAACACGTTACAACACGACAACCGGATTTGAGCCAACTGCTACAACTGAAGGACTGATATGGGAGCGTGAGGGATATCTGGCCCTTCTATTGTGAACCTTGCTTCAGTACCCGCTCACACCCCTAGCAGCAAACATTCCTTATATAGAAAGGAAATAAGACAGGGTAAGGTTGTTTGTCCATACGGGTGGGGAGGTTGTTTGTTGGTAGTGGGTGAGACATGTAAAGAAAGCTGACGCGAGCTTCCTGCCTTTCAATAATCTTGCGGGTTACGAGTAGGGGTTTAGACTTTAGGGATGTTCAGGGAATGAAAGAATGCAAAAGAAACGGGGAAAAAGGGTTTCAGGCTACCTACTAGGAACCAATATAATCTATAATGCCATCCGGGAACCAACTGGGATGGCATTAAAGATACCAAGAGGGCAAGAGAAAGTTGTCAGTTACTGCGGATGCAGGGGTGGCGTTAAATTGTTTGCGCCTCCGTGAGTCCCCCTTGCTTCCGCCCTTGAAAATCCAACCACAACTTTGGCCAACCCACCATGGACAACCCTAGACTGTCTCCAGTGGTCTCATGAAACCATCCCTTGAAACCCAAAACCGTCTGGAATAAATCATTGTCCAGGTCCGTGATTTTCAAGAAAAGATGACCAAGTTGGAACTTTCCCAGCCGAATGAGGTTTGAAAATGTGGGTTTGGCAAAATAAATCGAAGTCTGCAGCTTGGTTTTATCAAGAACAGCAGGGAGCCCCACCCTAAGCGCTTCTGCCTCCGCATGGACACTCTGGTAACATATGCGGGGAAAGGAACGTTATTATCTTGGCCAGCATGGATGCTCCAGTAACCGTATGGTCTGGTAACCCGAACGTTCTTATCTTGGCCAGCTTACATGCTCTAACACGAACGGTCTTATCTTGGCCAGCATGGATGCTCTGGTGACCGTATGCTCTGGTAACACGAACGTTCTTAACTTGGTCAACATGGTTCAGTGTTTGGGGTGTAGTCTTAACAACAAGGTGGGCTAGGTTGCAGGGGCCGCAGGAGTCATCCAGAGAAGGCGTGGCATGAATTACTGTGCGGCACTTGAAAACAGGCTTGGCTGCTGTATCTCGAGCGAGCAGGAGGAAACCACCTTTTTGTGAAATGAAAGCTGTTCAACATTTGCACAAGATGCAGTGAGCAACGCAGGTTCCATTATACAAGACGCTGGAGTCACGTGATGTACTACTGCATCAACCGTACGTTCCCATTAACAGTTGCCCAATAGCAGCTCCACGCCTGAAGATTCCTGAGCCACCACTTCCGGCTTGTAAACACATGTGACTGAACCCTGACCTTCAAGACGAGCAGGAGCTGAGCATGATGAATAATCAGGAGCTTCCTACAAAAGCGCAGACTCTCACCTTGCGCGCTAAACTCCTGAACGCCAGAACCTCGAATGCCAAATCCCCATGTTTAGATCTTGAACTCTCACCTATCGAGCCGATGCCCCAAATGACGATGACGACGACGACTACGACGACCGGTGATCAGGACGACAGCAAGGACGAGGAAGAGGACGCGGACGACAAAGATGACGACAATGAATACAATTGCGATTGCTGAAATGGGCCCCAGTATAGTCTAATCCTGACTACGGGGACTCCAACTGGGAGCCTCTAATTTTTGCAAACATCTACATGAATCTTGTAGATATGGGGTTTCCCAAAAAAAAGGTGCCATTAGACCCAATAGTAAAGATTAGAATATTTGGGATCTATCTGTCTATGTATATAGACATACATATATTATTAGGGTCCCCCCTATTTAGGGAAACCACCATATCACCCGAACACTCCGTGAACCCTAAACCTTAAATCCAATTATGGTAGTTTCCATTTTCTTTTCCATGATCCCTATATAACCCAATATAACTCTAATATTGCCAAAATATAATGTAGTAGCTTCCATTTTCTTTTCCATTATCCCAATATAACCCCTATACAACCTGGCAAAACCCTAAACCCTGAACCCTAAACCCATCACCCTGTCGGTCAAGGTTCCCTCCTGCGTCCCTCAAGTTTGCCCCTACTGCGGCGGCGTTCCGTTTAAAGAGTGCCGCCCGAGCTATGCCCAGCTGCAGGGGCTTTTACACTCTAAACCCTAAACCCTAAACCCTAAACCCTAAACCCTACACTCTAAACCCTAAACCCTGAACCCTAAACCCTGAACCCTAAACCCTCAACCCTAATATCATCAAGGTTTAGGGATCTAGGCTTTATAGGGATTATGTGGGATAAGGGAGAAAATCGAATATCAAAATGGAAACTGGGCTTATACAGGTTTATAGGGCTCGTGTACTGCAGGAAGAAGCATTGTTTTGAGGTTTACTTCAGGTACCCCATTCGATAATTGTAGAAGGAAGTTGGGCAGCTTGCGTTACGGTTCAGGGATGCTCAGGGTCCGCCTTCCAGGCCTACGTGTGACCGACGTGCGCGCCGAAAACCACGCCGTTGTGAGCTTCAACTTCTCCGAACTATAGTAGGTAATCTCTCTGGACAACCTCCGTCCCTAGTGCTGCCGGCCCTCCGACTCCTAGTTGCTGAGTTCCCTGGCCCCTAAAAAGTGTACACTTTATATCCTAATTGGAATATAAGAACCCCAAAATTGTAAAGTGTATCTACCCAGCTACTAAGTACTGAGAAAGTCTCATGGCAAGGGGTTGAGTGTGGTGCTAAACTCTAAGGTTGAAACCATGGGCCCCTAGTTGTGGGCCTTTAACCTTGGGATCCTTATATGTCTACTATATACCCTATGTGTACCCTTGAGGTTCCCTAGAAACCCCCTGAAAGGTCTAAGGGCCCATACTAGGGGCCCATACTTCTAACCTTTGAGCTAAACACTGAGCAGAGGTGCTTTATCATCGCTTCTGTTTCTACGATTTACACTTACGGCCACGATCACAAGTACAAGTGCCTTCCCTTCATGAAATAATATGAGCCATGGGGTCTAAACTCCTAGTATCCCCTTTGATAACACCTACAATAATCCCCTTATAACCCCTTATATAACCCCGTTCAAGGAGTTTAGATTATGGCTCAAATGGGTTTTATATGCACTGTGTCTCCAAAGGGGCACGTCCTGCGCATGCCCACCAATCTTCGTAAGCAATCCACGTACATCAAAACTAGAAATGCATAATCCCCTCCCCTACATTTAAGGAACCTCCACCCACCCCAAAATGAACCCGCCAATATACTATCTAATTATATATGTCAGGGGGAATGTTTATTAATCGGGGGGATCAGAGAGTTTTCAGGTGGGTGCTTACCAGGCGGGTACCCTCTAGGACTATATAAGGGATATCTGAGGCATACATGGGGGTGAAACTTCCCTAGATGTGGTACAAACCTGAGGTAATGCATAATTGATCCATCAACCTTAGTTTAGAAGCAGCTGGTAGTCATGGTATCAGCGGTAACGGCAAATTCAGGAACAAGAAGAAGATTTTAAGTGGAACTGCCAGGGCCAGCCAAAATAAGAATTCATGAGCACAACAGCGGCAAGAAGGCATTGTGCTATTATACAGGGAAGGTGACTACTCCATGTGAATCCTAAAGCTGCTCCGAACTACGCGGTTTAGGGTTTAGGGCTTAGGGTTTAGGGCCTGAATGCAGAAGAATGATTAGTAACATTGGAGCCTCATTGCACTGCGATAACTGTAGCAGAAGGTCTCCCAAAGCCCGATGCAGATTGTTTAGGTACATAGGTCGAGTACCTTACGATCATATCTGCTTCGCTTCACAGCACATATGGTAGTTTCCCTAAATAGGGGGACCCCAATATAGACCCCAATATACTACATTCCTTATTTTGGGGACCTACAAAAAGGTACCCATAATTTTGGGAGCCCCCATATGCTGGGCAGTGCGCTGCGGAGCTTTCAAAGGATCCGCTTCTAGGAAAGCATGGCCAAACTTACTCGTGCTCAGTTGAGAATGGGGGAACGGATCCATACAGTAGCAG
The DNA here is from genome assembly GCA_905231905.1 of Symbiodinium pilosum. Classification (NCBI taxonomy): domain Eukaryota; class Dinophyceae; order Suessiales; family Symbiodiniaceae; genus Symbiodinium; species Symbiodinium pilosum. The sequence goes on from CAJNIZ010007108.1 coordinate 8,492, forward strand.
CATACTTCTCCTAGATGCTCGACATTAAACCCTCTAGAACGGCTCCCCATTCCTAACTAAGCATGACTAAGCCAACCGATTGGAAAAAAACATCGGCACCGCGCGTGTCCGAAGGAGACGTCACGGGGCTTCCGGCCCTCTTGCGGGCCAACTGAATAATGTGTGTTTGGTGGTTGAACCTAGTAAGAGTATATTCCTTATATAAAATACTATCCCCCAAAAGGAGGATATAATCTTACTCTATATTGGGTACCATAGTATCCCCAAATACAATACTACTCACCTAACATTGGCAGCTTAGGCCCTTACGTTACAAACCGCCTATAAGCCCCTATCTGATCCCGGGCTGCATTTGATCTGCCGCTTTCTCTTCCATCTGTTTTCCATTGTTTTCCATTGTCTTGGTACCATAAACCATGCACCCTGAATTCTTATCCCTACACCCTAACTAAGAAACCCCAAACCCTAAACCCCAAACTTAAAACCTGAACCCATATTTCCTAATGCCTAAACCCCCAAAACCAACCTGTAACGCCTAAACCCTAAACACTAATGCCTAAACCCCAAACCCTAGATCCTAAACCTTCACCTTCAGCCACCTCAGGCTGTCACTCCTTTCCAAGTTGGGAGGAAGTCAAGGCCCTCTGGATTTAGATCCCAAAGGGCCCAAGTACCCAAATTATGGGGCCTAGGTCCCAAATACTAGAACATGAATGGCTTCGCGGAGCTAAAGCAGCAAAATTTGGATAATTGGGAGGGTTTAGAGTGTAGGGGTTGAGGGTTGGAGCCCTAGATTCAGGGACTCTAAACCCAGAACAAGAACTCTGCCTGGAGCTGGCAAAACGCGACGGATGATGGGACATAAAAAGTCAAAGCAAACAAAACCAGCGACTTGAAACCTCAAGCCTAAATTCCAAATCTCTGGGAGGTTCATGGGCACTTCTAGGGCAGTGTTCGACTAACTGTCAGATTCAAAAAAGAGATGATGATGATGATGATGATGATGATGATGATGACGGGATATGGCTTAGGTTGTCCGACTTATGACATATGAGTCCTCCCATACAAGCGATCTAGAACCTGATGATTCCCTGCTTGACTGAGCCCCAAACACCCTAAACTCCAAACCCTGAAACCTAACCCTCCACCAGGGAGACCTAGACTTTAAGGAGCCGAATGCAGATTCCACTGAAGCAAACACAATTCCGAAAATGTGGGGCCTGGTCGCCTAACCCTAACTGGGATGATTTCAGGGCCCTATGAACATGTAGCTCTTATGGGATTGTGGTCTATAATAATTCAAAACTGTTTCCCAGGAATACCCCGGCCAAGCCTCTATTGCCGCGGGTATCACAGGAATGCCTAGATGCGAAGTGACCAAAGCTCAAACCTAGAGAGCCCCAGATTTTTTTCTTCAAAACAAATTGTAGTTTGGGGACTAGGAAGCATCTGAACCCGAGGCAAAGAAACACGTTTAGGGTTTGGGGTTTAGGGTTTCTGGTAGAGATTCTTCTCACTTGGATGTTACATGATGCCTACAGTTACATGTCTCCCAGGGCTCCGAAGCGTAGAACTACCCTAAACCCCAAATAGATCCTGAACCCTAAGCCCTAAACACGAAACCCTAACTCCTAAACCCTAGAAACCAACACCCTAAAAACCTAAACCCTCAAAACCTGAACCCTGAAAACCCAAAGCCCTGAGGGTAGGGTAGGCTCCTTGGTTCGCGTGAACCTCTCCCTTGCGAATGGCAGGGCCAGGACTCTACCATGACCGCCAGACCGATGTGAGCCACTTTGCAAGTTCGCTCTTGAAGGGCTCAGGGTTTAGGGTTTAGGTTAGAGTTCATGTGGAGAATAGGGGTTATTGGGGATAGTAGGTGGGCTTACTAAGGCAAGAAACCATCCAAGTTGCGTCAAGGGCTTAGGGTTTAGGAGTTAAGGTATGGGGTTTGGTTTGAAGGGTTAAGGGCCAAGAGGTTGGGCATTCGTGGTTCAAATATCGGTTTTGAGCGTAGCGTACTTCTGAACAAGGTTAGGACTAAAGGTTAACAGATTTGATGAGGGGCCAGGCTTTAGGGTCTAGGGTTTGGGGCTTAGGGCAGGCTATGGCTGAACTCTGGACGTGTTCATGGCTTGAAGGCTATGCATTCAGATCTGCCCCCCACGCCCGCACTAGCAGTCCCCGACAATCCTTGTAATAAGCCTGAACACGCCCGCCATTACCTCTTCGGGGGACTGCCAGTGTATGGTGCCTCTAAACCCTGAATAAACCCTAAATCGTAAAGTATATACCATGCCAAAAAAGGGTATTGTCTTTTCCCCTCGACGCGGGGGAATCCAGGAATTTAGGGGGAAAGGCGCAAAGGGCTTAGGATTCCAGATTGCAGGCTTAGGGCTTCGCGCAGGTTAGGGATTAGGGTTTAAGGTTTAGGGCTTAGGGTTTAGCGTTTAGGCGAATCACTTCCCCCCTGCTAATCCCCCTGAGCAATGAAGCCAACAAGGGAAGTTGTAGTTGCAGCAAAAGAACCACCACCTCACTGTAAATTCCTTCGGTTCCCCCTTAATTAGGATGGTTTCAAAAAAGAAGAGCGGGGGGTGGCTAGGGAACCTAAAAAAACGTGCGTAGGGCTTGGGCATTAATATTTTGATGAGCTGAATTGAAGTGCTAAATATGGCTGATCACCAATGCGATTATTCAACATGGGTGGGGCGGGGGACCTCGTTTGCCATGAGCTGGAAGAAATCAAAGTCTGTTTGTTCCCTTCCTCCTGGTGTTAGAGGGCCCCCGCTATGCGCTGTCCATTCAACACACGTAGATAGTCTGGGTTGCTGCTGAGGAACTTGAGGTAAATCACAACATGCCGGATATGTAGTGAATATGGAGTTCCCTCAATATGGGAACTTGAGACCTGAAGTCAAGCTTAGTAGTTTCCATTTTATATTCCATTATCCCTATAACCCCAATATATACCCTATATAACCCCTATATAACCCATTATAGTAGCTTCCATTGGGGAAAGGGTGAGCTGTGGCTCCCCATTTAAAAGCGGGGCCTTGCAGCAATTTCTGAGGCTGGCCCCACCAGCAGACTTGAATTCCACATCCCGTGAGGTTGAATGAGGTTTTTGGGTTGAGCCCTAAACTCTGAATCGCCGAGCTTAGGTTGAACAAGCCATGCCCCTCTACTTGTAGGGGGCTGAACCGCAAAGCATGCTGGGAGACCATGCCCCTGAATTCCAGGGGCTTTGGGAGCATGTCCGTCTCAAGGACTTAGAGTTTGCAGGGCTTAACGGCTTAAACCTTTTTTGGCGGGGTTTAGGGTTCAGGGTTTTAGCAGGGTGTGCAGGTTCGACACGAAGGGCGTACATGCCAGTTGCAGCTGTTGAAGGGTCATGGGGCCTGCATACGGACTGGGGGAAAGCAGGTAACACATAGGGACTAGGGACCCAAACGATGTCACAAGGATCTGCCAAAGAGAAGGATCCCAAGAGAAGGATCCCTGAAGCCTAAGTCTAGGCCCTAAATGCTAAGTCGTGTCAGTGTGCTTTTGGGGCCGGTACGTTCCTGCGGGCCAATCAGAAGCGGTCAATGACAGGAACGATGCCTCAGATTTTTCTGGTATGGAGGGTTGGCAAAGAGTCTGGTCCTTTACTGGGTCCCTGTTATGGTATCCTTTGGGGTACCCAAAAAGGGACCGTAATGTTAGCAACCTAGCAAATGGGTTACATGGCACTCTGGGGTTTAGAGCGGATGGCGCAGGCTTTGTTTAGATGTAATGTGTGAGTTTTTCATGGGTTCACTCCTACTAACCCTTTGCTGCTCCCTTGGTTCCCCCCTAATTTTCCTGAACCCTGATTATCCAATGAAAACCTAAGTTAAGGGCTAAATTTGTAAGAGTAGGATGTAGGTGAACCAATACGCTGTAAAGCTTCCTACTAACCCCACTATAACCCAAGACTACTGCCCTCCGCTTAAAATGAGGAGATTCTATAGTCCCCCTTAAGTAGATAGAATATGGGGTATATGGGGATTTTATTATAATATACCCATAGCCATATTCTATCTACTTAAGGGGGACTATAGTCACTAGGGCTGGGGGAGCCGAAGCCACCGTCTTAAACGAGCTCCTAAGCCCGCAGTCCTAACGCATATTCTCTAAGCACAGCTTGCCTCCAGCGGACTACTGCCCAGCTGTGCGAAGGTTCAGCTGGGTGCTTACTACTGGGGGGCGTGCGGCTTAGGATTATGCTGGGTACTTTGAAAGTGCAGTGCATTTTAAATGTAGCTTGGAGAAAGGATTGCCAGTGAGAATCATCTCCATGTAGCGCTCAATAGGGCCCCCATCATCCCCTTGCAACCCCCATAAGGTCTGGGACCCTCGGACCTCTGGCAACCCTTTTCTGGGATACTACCGTCCAAGTTGGTGATTTTCGGATTGCCCGAATGTTGATGAGGCTTGGGGTTAGAGTGCGAGGGTGAACTCGTAAAGGCGAAGGGTTCGTTGCATAGCATTAAGAACTGCAAGGGGCCATAGACTATGAGAGTCTGCCCTTGCCATTATATGAGTCTTATTCTGGAATCTACCCGGTATGGGGCATCGTTGAATGCTGAAAAGCTTCAGTCCGGGTTCAAAGTTGCTTCGCCAAGGTATGTTTACCTCCATTTCCAGCCATCAAGGGCCGGTCAAGAACGGAGAGTACCTTTAGAGAATTGTCAGCTCGACAATGCGGATGATGGCACCAATCGTGAACAAGAGCAACAACGAAACCCCGTTGCTAATTTATGGCCACAAGCGACACTGATAACAGTTATAGCAATTCGGGGAGCAACTCGAAGCAAGTCATACCGACAAACAGAACATAAGACTGGGACGAAGGATTGCCGCCTGCACTAAGGCGTATCGGACATCAGATTTAATCTGCCATCTACACATTCACATCTAAATAAAGGCCTACCTTGTCTAGAACGGTGCTGTTGGGGTTAAGGTTTAAGGTTTGGGGTTTAGAGGTTAGCGTGTAGGGTTTAGGGTAGATTGTAGCAGAAGTACCCTAAACCCCAAACCCTAAACCCCAAACCCTAAACCCTAAACCCCAGACCCTAAACCCTAAACCCTAAACCATAAAACCTAAACCATAAACCCTAAACCCTACACCCTAAACCCCCAGTGGTTCTTCGAGGTCCCGTCAGGTGATATGCAGTTTCCTTGGTGTTTTACTCATTGACCCAGGGCCGCTTCGAAGTGCCGGTGTGCTCTATGATCCTCATAGGGTTTAGGGTTTAGGGTTTAGGGTTTAGGGCTTAGGGTTTAGGGTTTAGGCTTTAGGGCTTAGGTTTTAAAGTTTAGGGCTTAGGGTTTAAGGTTTAGGGTTTAGGATTTGGGGTTTAGGGGATGGTTTTTTGCCAGCTGTATTGACTGGATACTGCCTCACCTTACAACAGTCACATGCTTAAGGATTACACCTCTACTATAATCTTCGCTGTTGAGTGTTGTAGGGCGGGGACAACCCTAAACCCGAAACCCTAAACAAAAGCCTTGGTATTAGAACGGGGCTTATTGTTAGCATCACAGTCTCAGGCAGTCTCGCAGACTTCAAAATCCCTAGCCCCCAGATCCCTAAATCCCGAAGGCTTTAGGGTTTAGGGTTTAGGGTTTAGGGTTTAGGGTTGCTTCACTCCTCAATATAAAGCACCGAAACCCAAAATGCCAAAATCCATAGACCCCTGTAGCCTATAGACCCCAAAACCCCCTTCAAGCACCTAAGCCTAAACCCCGCCTTTGTGAGGAAGAGTCCGAAGCACTCTAGGCCCAGACCTGCATCTTGGCTTAGGATTTTGGGATCTTGCTCTTAGGGCTCAGGGTAGATGTAGGGTAATATGGGATTATATAGGAACAATGGCAAAGTAAATGCAAACTACTAGTTAGGGTTAAGGGTTTAGGGCTTAGGGTGACGGGCTTAGGGTTCGAGATGAAAGTGTTGGGTCTACCGGGAAGTCCATGTGTGCACAGAAACGGAGTTATCCCAGTCATGGGCGTTGAGATTCTAAGGCCTTAGCCTTGATGCGTTGAGCTTCTGGCGTTTTGGGGGACATGGGAAATCAAATGGCCACTAGGATGATATGGGTCTAGGGTTTGGGAGCTAGGTAGGTATATTGCGAAGCACTAGGTTTTATCTATGGTTTGGGAGCTAGGTAGGTATAGTGTGAAGCACTAGGTTTTATCTATGGTAGGAATCATCGGAAAAAGAGGATATCCGCCGATTAGAACTTGGGACTCGCCCTAGCTAGTGTGGGGATCACACACACAGAGTCTATGAATATTACACAGGGACCACAGGGTCCCCATTGGGGAATTGCGTAGGATACATGTTGAGAAAGCACCACTTGAGGTTGATGCTCTGGGCTTCGGCCGGAATCCAAAGCAACGATCTTTACAAATGCAGTAGCCTGGCATCAGAGGCTTATGAGGGGGATAAACTTCCCTGTATAATTTTCTAGTGTTAACCCTAAACCCCCAAATTGTAGAGTTTAGCGCTTCTAGTTTATGGTTTAGGGTTTGGGGTTTAGAGTGTGGGATTTGGTGTTTATGGTTTAGGGTTTTGTTTGGGGGTGTAGGGCTTAGGGTTTGGACTTTACTGTTTATGGATTAGAGGATTGCAGGTTGTGAGGCTCTATCAGCTGCCTTCTCGTTTGCTGATGAAGCCCCTCCCCCTTACAATGCAATCCCCCACCCCAATCACAAAAAACAAGCTGCTATATCATGACACTAGATTAAATATGCGTATCAGGGGGGTTCATGATGATGGAGAGGGATTAATTGTCAAGGGGGCTGTTTGAGGACGATATATCGAGTACATGCCCAATTCTCCCTATAAAATCCTGACTATGGACCCACCTATACAATCAGTTTGTACCATCCATACATCAACCTCTAGGTCTCGAAGGACCCCCATGCTACCCAAACTTCAGTTCGGTATACAGCGAAGCCTCGCACTTCTCTAGCACTGAGACCTTGAACAAACCCTGTGGGATGTATGCTTTGGGGCAGGTTGTTAGGGCTTCAGGTTGAGGGTTTGGACCTTCGAGTTCCGGACTTTCTTGATTCCGCAAGGTGAGACTTACCTCTTCAAGGACACACCACATATGCACTACATACATACACTGAATATTAATTCTGGGAGCCCAATGTCATTGATGATCCGTAGACAAAGGTCTGTATGGAACCCCTAACCCGCCCCATACCTGCCCATGTCATTCCTAGATCATCCTACGACATCCCCGCACGCCCTGCATTGCGCCCGCCCTGCACCACCAAAAGTTCTGAAGCATATCCCTAGGGATTGGGGATTAAGGTTTAAGATACGCAGGGCCACGCAACCGCCCAAAAATAGTCGAAACCCCCTACACCCTCAAACCCTTAACCTTAAACCCTTCATTCTAAACCCAAAACCAGAAACCCTAGCATCCCAGAGCCTAAACCCTAAAACCCTAAAACCCTAAACCCTTAAACCCCTAAACCCTAGGATAATGGAAAAGACAATGGAAACTACTATAATGGAAA
>CAJNIZ010007109.1:0-16625 GCA_905231905.1 Symbiodinium pilosum
TATTCGTATATAGGGTCCCCTGTTAAAGCCATGAGGGAAAATATGGAACATCCCAACTGCCTAGCTACCTACTCATTCAAAGCTTGGAGTATCTCTTCAGGCTTTCCATAAACAGGACCGGAACGCTTGCAAGAAGGAATTACATCAAGAACCTTGCCAAATAACAACAGAACAAATACTAAGCACATTAAGAAAATAAGGCAACAAAAGAATGGGTGAGGCATAATCTACGCCCCGTAAGTGGGCTTATGTAGGGGAATCTACAGGGGACTACCATGGAGGTTATTAAGGGAGATACTAGGAGTTCAGAACCTGGGAATGTAAAGAGGTCAAACTTACTTCGTGGTGTGGCCAGTGTCACATCGTGTCTGCTGCAGGCCGAATCAAAGATGCTGTTTACTTGGCAGAGGCGGGGAAACACTTGACCCGCACTTTTTTGGCTTGGAGATCTGCAGGAAGCACCAGATGTCTGATCTTGGCCAAAGATTCCTGGCGGCAGCTGCACGTACCCGGATCTTGCTGTAAGGCCACCCCACACAGCGAAGTCCCGTGGCTTTTTTCCATGTTCAGCGAAGTCCCGTGCCTATAGGGTTATTCAGGTGGGGATACTAGGGGTTTAGGGCCTGAACCAGAAACCCTAAATTATAGTATACAAGGAATTTAGACGATGGCTCATGTAGCTGGAGAAGGCTAGCGAGCTTGGAGGTCTACCTGGCTATCAGTAGCTCTATCGAGGTTGAGGGTTTAGGGTTTAGGGTTTAGGGTTTGGGGTGGGGTTTAGGATTTGGGGTGGGGTTTATAGACACGGTTTAGGGTTTGGGGTTCAGGATAACCTCAGCCTCGCGTAGCGGATTTTTGGTCAAAACCTAGCTGGACTTAACTGTCACAGCCTTACGTTAACTTCCAGTGACGACTGATGACTAATGCAGCATTTGTTCCCATCAGTTGCAACTAGATTTTGCGGTGGGCTCAAGCATATGCCTACAAGGTATATGAGTGCCCCCTTACAGGGAAATTCCACTACTAGCAAACAAACAGCTAGTCCTTTTGCCCGGCTAGCCGTACAAACCCGAAGCCTTTTATTGGAGTTAGGGCTTAAGGCTTTACTATGTCATGTGGATCTAACACATGAACCTGCAACCCTATCCTCTACGACTTGAAAACCAAATCCAAGATCTCAAACCCGATATCCCTCAACCTTCAATGCCTAAAGGCCTAAACCTCTAATACCCCTCAACGCCTAAAACTCCTAAACCCCTGAACCCTAAACCCTCAAAATCCCCAAGACCCTACACTCGAAATTGACACTACAATCCCGAAGCCTAAATCCCATGAAAGGCTGCCAAGGTGTCAGCGCAATTCAAGAGCGTCGCCACCTGGCAACCCTGAGCCTCGGGACTTGCAGCACCGCGACAACCACTCGGCGAGGTTGTTGGTTTTGTCGTCGTCGTTGTCGCTGTCGTAATTGATGTCATGGTTGTTGGAACTGCATTAGTTGTTGTAATAATAGTTGTTCGGGTGGTGGTGTCGGTCGTGGCCGTGGCTGTGGTCGTGGCTGCAGCCGCTGCCGGTGGCAGCGCCGCGGGGGCGGAGGCGGTGGAGGTGGGGGGTGGTGGTAACGGCAGCGGTAGCGTAGAGACAGCCGTCGCCGACGTCGTCGTCGTTGTTCCGATATAAGAGAGGTGGATTTGGAGGCCTGCAAGTAAAGTCATTGAAAGGAGGATCGCGACAGCTAAGCTTTTGTTCAAATCTAATCCGCTCTCCTACAGATCCCTTTGCGTTTTCTGACTTGGTAATAACCTGGAGAACCATCCCAAACCCTACCAAAGCCTACCAGGCCCTCTTGCTACCGAGCAAGACCGACAGCCATAAAATCCAAAACTTGGAGTGTTTTTTGGTGTTAGGGAACAGGGTTGAGAGTCTAGGATTTAGGGAGTAGGGATTGCGGTTCAGAGAATAGGGTTTCGGTTTAGGGTGCGTGATTAGGGAACCAAACCCCGCCACGGGGCCATGCGCATCTTGCATTGCTTGGCTGCTCGTCCTTCAATGACTGGTGATGCCGGGAATGAAAGATAAAGGATTTAGGGATTAGGGCGTAGGGTCCAGGGAAGGGACTGCGATAGGAGCGCTATGAAGAAAATGGAAACTGCTGCGTTCTTAGAGGTTCTACGGGGACTACTTTGGAGATTCGTTCCTCGAGTCCCACGAACCGCCTGAAAGTTCGGCGAAGCTCAAATCCGTTTTCTTCAGGTTCACGGAATCCCCTGACAGGAGTCTATATCGGCTTGCATGCTTGCATAGGCCACGTTAAAGTTTGCTCAAGGAGCGGCTCGATGAACAACATGGCCTACTACGCCATATGAGCCATTGTCTAAACTCCTAGTATCCCCCTTAATAACCGTTATAGTAGTACCCTATATAATCCCCTATATAACCCCCTTTAAGGAGTTTAGACTCTAGCCTATATGGAGCCAAGCGCCAAGACCTACATCGGTCACCAAACGTCCCCCGCCCTTGAGTCCTTTCTTCATTGCTTCGCTGAGGCTGCGCCGAGCAAGGGATGGCCAGGGGGAGTTCAATACCTTTCAGAGAGCCAAAACGGCGGCGGACCAGTCATTTCAGGAGAAGCCGTAATTTGAAAACATATCAATGACATAACCCACATGCGCGCACAACATCAGCACGGTGTGACAATAGCCTTCGTACGAAAAAATCTACAGTAATCCAAAACCTTTTTTAGGGAATCCTCAAGGGGACCCCATATAAGGGGGACCCCTAAATAAGGACTTCCTAGACCTCCCTAAGCCCCCCAAGGCTCCCTAAGCCTCCCTAGCTTCTATTCTTAAGGTATGGGGCCCCCTTCCATGGAGTCCCCTTAAGGTTCCCCTTACTTTTTGAAAATTACCAAACCCTCAGAAAGCCCAGCCAAAGAGAGGCCCTCCCACAAAGTATCGTTTGTCCAAAAAACCAGGGTTTGGGGTCGAGGGTGCCATGTCCTTGCTGTCAAGGAACTCAAGTTGAGCTACCATAAGGGGTATATAAGGTAATTCATACGGTTTCCCCAATACAGTAAATTAAATTTAGTTCCTTCAATCCCCAAATTAAGTTACCATTAGGGGTGTATATAGTGATTAATATGGTTTCCCCAATATAGTAACTTAAACTAAGTTTCTTAATAGCAACCCAGTGTGAGACTGCGCTGTGGCTCGTTTGAAGGTTCCTACAATCGCGAGTTAGGGTCCATGCAGGAGGCCCCATTTTTTGAGAGGTGGTCTGCTAAGCACCAACATAGCAAGCCATTATAATTAGAGTCCCCCTTGAAAAGATAGAATATGAGGTATATGGGGATCTTATTATAATATACCCAAAGCCATATTCTATCTACTTAAGGGGGGCTATATGCGTGCTACTTTGGATGCGCCTCATGTAGCCCAGACCCTACAAATTACCGCATCTAGGACACCTCAGGGGTTCTAGATTTCCTTCATCCACCCTAAGCGTTTAAACCCCGAACCCCTAACCCCCATAATCAAACTTCTAACTCCTAAGCCATAAACTCCTAAATCCTAAACCCCTAAAACGTACACCCCCGAATCCACTGCAAAACTCCAAGGAGAGCATTGAACATGTTGTCGAATCCCCCGCAGAGTTTAGGTTGATGCCCTGCGGGTCCTAGACCCATAAGTCCTAACCCTAAGTTCTAAGCCGTAAATCCTAAATCCTCAAAAACCAAAATCCTAAATCCTAGGCCCTAAACCGAAAATCCTAAACCAGAATCCTAAATCCCAAACCCCAGTCACGCATGTTCGAGGATCGGGCCGAGACGTTGGCGCAGCCAGTCTCGGCTGTTATCTGCCTTACAGTAGCTGTAAAATCTCAGAACGTTCACTGGACCTTTGTGGACGGTTCAAGGTTTAAGGCCTTAGGATTCAGGGCTTAGGGTTTAGGTCTCGGGGTTTAAAGATATAGGACCTATGGTTTAGAGTACATAACCTAATTCCATACGAGGGACCCTCGAGCCCCCATTAACAAAAATGAGTGGGGAGCATGAGTTGGACGTTTTTCGGGGTTGAGGCTCCTTCTTTCTTATCTTCCCAACATCCTAAACCCTAAACCCTAAACCCTAAACCCTTAAACCTTGAACCCTGAACCCAAGCTCCAGAAGCGAAGGCCTGGGAACTTGTTTGGGGTTTAACTCTTCCGGGTTTAGAGCCTCGGTTGCTTTTGGGTTTAGGGTTTAGGGTTTAGGGTCTAGCTGTTTGCTTGAGGATTCTGCTACTAAAAGCCTAAACAACTCATGACAGAGTCCAACATTCTCTGGTGCGGTCTATGAGGGGAAACTCAAAGGAACTTGAAAGCCCAGGGTGTCCAATGGCAACTTTCAAACTTAAATTCTTAAACGCCTAAACCCCAAAACCTAAGTCTCTGGGCACCAAAACCTAAAACCCTAAGTGAGCCCCCCAGACCCTGCCCTGGCGTCCTGGATCTCTTAGCTCAAACGCCTCCCGAATCGTTCAGGGTTTAGGATTTAGGGCTTAATAAGCTTAAACAAACCCCAATTAAATCGTATTTGAATTATATTTTGGGGAGGAGTAGGGGGTAATATCCCAAAGTTCGCCGCTCAACAAGTGGTATACCATCTCTAAACCCTAAACCCTAAATCCTAAACCCTAAGCGCTAAACCCTAAACCCTAAAGGAACCCCCTTGTCACAACACAACCATGAAAGCCAAAGTTGGATTTCTACTAAACCCTAAACCCTAAAACTCTGAAGGTTGCCCAAGAATGCCACTGCCATCCCCAGGCTAGCACGGCTCGCGGTTTTGGGGTTTAGGGTTTAGGATTTAGGGTTTAGGACGTCGACCTGCGCAGGGCTGTGTATCCATGCGCCGATGGCGCCACCCCACTTCCAGGGATCTGTGGGTGGCAGCAAATCCTGCGCCCAGCGAACTTCGTTGATGTAGTCCAAGAAGCCATCGAAACTGGGCTTTCTTCAATACTCCCACCCGCTGTGAGACATCACAGGCTACCACCCAAATTACTTCCTGTTAGGGTTTAGGGCTACGCCCTCAATTCCCACGTCTTCTCGCTTCTTCTGACAAGAAGATAGACGTGAAGGACGGGCCCGGATGCGCGGTGTCTGGGGGGGTCCGGGGTTGTCTGGAAAATTCCGCAGTGCAGGGTCGTCCGGACACGCGGTTTTGGAAGGGTTTCCAGGTGGCGTCCTGGCCTCAATCGCAGATTTGCAGCCGGAACCTAGGATTCCCCAGGGGGCCTGGAAGGAGGCCGAAAATCTGGATGTGTCACTGTGAGGCTTGGACCGTTGGGTTTGGGGTATTCCAAAAATCAATGTACATTGTATATGTTTGGCCCGCTGTGCCTCCCGATGTACGGGAAGAGCCCGGAGGGGCTCTAGACGTCCATTCTCCATAGGCTCCTCCCATTCTCTTACCCAGTACGGGTGTACAGGCTGACGTGTATCTTCAGTGTCTGACCACCCGAGTAATGGGTGGGAACGGCCTAAGCAGGCCGGGTGGGAATTTCGGATTTAGGGTTTGGGATTTAAGGTTTAGGATTTAGGATTTAGGGTTTAGGATTTAGGATTTGGGATTTAGGGTTTGGATTTAGGATTTAGGGTTTAGGATTTAGACACGCGCATCGCACACAGCAAGCAAGGCAAACACTGTTCTGTCCGGTAAGGCAGCGCATAGACTGACACGCTAGCAATGACTACAGCACCCACAGCACAACAGCTAACTACGCTACTCCAAGATTTAGGGTTTAGGGTCTAAGGGTTTGGGGTATAGTTACCTCTTGGGTCTTGATTGAAGGTCAACTGGTTCAGTGTCTTCGATAGTATCATAACGCGATCCTAGACTTTAACCCTAAAACCTAAAACCTAGACACTAAATCCTAAACCCTAAGCCCGAAAACCCATATAGATTCCCATAACATCCTCCACCCTCCAGCCCCCCCCCCCCACCCAGGTTCCCCTCCCAGCGGTTAGCTTATAGCTAGGGCCTGACACAAAAATCCCAGTAATCCCAAGTATGTATATCCTAAACCCTAAGCCCTAGCCCTAAACCCTAAACCTATGTATATACATATGGTGCTTAGGGTTTAGGGAGTTTTGGGTTGGCAACGAAAGCCCTGCATGACCTCAAATGGGTTTAGGTTTTTTTTGCGTTTATAGACTACAGTGCCATAATTTCGAATGTGTAAGACACTTCTGGTCATGCAGGATTTTCACTATCAACCCTATAACCACTATATACTCCCAGCTTCCATTTGATTCTCCATGTTCTTGTCCGTTTGATTCTCCATTCTTGGGGTAAGACCCCTAAACCCTAACTCCTAAACCCTCAGGACTAAACCCTAAGTCCACCAGCGTCTCTTTGGGGTACATACGTTCAGTCTACACCTTAAACCCTAAATCCCTAAACCCTAAATCCCTAAACCCTAAATCCCTAAATCCCTAAATCCCTAAACCCTAAACCTGTCTGGGAGCTGAGTGCCGAGCTTGATTTGCGCGCCCTCCTTGCCCAGGATGGCGCCGATATACCTTGGACACGTGATTTAAGGCATAAGGTTTAGGGTTTAGGGTTTAGGGACTGAGGTTTAAGGTCTAGGGGTTTAACTTGGAAAGGCGTAGTGCTTTGGGGCTTAGGGTTTAGGGATTTCACCCTAATAACTGAGAATGGCATGGTAAAACACATGAGAAATGACATGGAAACGGGTGTCATACAGAAATTCTAGGGCTAGATAAACCCTAAACCCTAAACCTAGTATACGCTAGCACGGCAAACTTCCAGGAGCCCAAGTTGCCTAGGGCCATGTGATTTATAGTCTAAACTCCCTAAAAGGGCGGTTATATAGGGGATTATATAGGGACTGTCATAGGGGGTCTTAAGGGGGATACTCGGAGTTTAGACTATGGCTCAGGTGGGCAATTTCTGCAAGGGCATATCATCAAGATCCCCCAACTCTTGCCTGGCTTGCTGTTAAGGAACTGAATTTGAATTACTATGTTGGGGTAGAATATAAGGTTTAAGGCTCAGGGTATAGGTGTTTAGGGTTCAGGAACGTAATTTGACTTACTATATTGAGGAAACCCTACAAGTTACTGCGTAGATATATATAAACCCACTATGGTACCTTAACATAAGTTCCTTAACAGCAATCCACTTGTAGTTCCATCTCAGATCGCATCTTTCTGACTGGTAGAAGGTTCGATCTCACAATTCAGGGATTGGGAGTTTGACATTGGGGTATGGGGCTTTTGGTTTAGCTGACCCTACAGAACTCAGAAATTTAGGGACATATACCACACAAATCAGGCGAATTAATCTTGAGGAATGTGTGGTTTTCGTGAAGTCCAGGTAAGGCTTAGGGCATTAGGGGTTCAAAGTTTTGACCCCCCTTAAAACCTAAACCCTAGAACCCTAAACCCTATACCCTAGAATATTGGCCGACTACGTGCAGCTCAGATGATTAGGTTCCCAAGTTTAGGGTTTAGGGCTTTAGGGTTGAAGGTTTCAGGGTTTAGGCTTTAAGGGTTAAGGATTAGGCTTGAAGGGTTAGGGGTTTAGGCTTTAAGGGCATGAGTTTTAGAGTTTAGGGTTTAGGCCTAAACCCTAAACCCTAAACTCTAAACCCTAAGGGTTAAGGGTTTAGGGGGACTCCTGGGTGCCAGCCCAGGTGCTTAGGCGCAACCACCATGTGCACTTGCATCTCATTGATGTCACCGCTCCCACGCTTGACCTTCAAGCGCCCAGGCCAAGTTATACTAGGGACCCCCAATAAAGGTAATGTAGACCCGCGATGAATAAACCGTCTCCCCCTAGAAGGATTTAGAATGGGGCTCCTAATATTTAGGCACTTAAAAAGAGGGGGTTTATTAATCATAGGTCTACATTACACCTAATTTTGGAAAACTACCGTATACTCCCTACGTAAGCTAACAGTCCGTAGTTAAACATGGAGTTGAGGTCAGAGCTTGGTAGGGTCATTTGCATCAGTAGGGGGGACCTTTGTTTAGACTGCGCCCTCATGATAGGCAGCCGGACCAAGGGGCTTTCAGATCGGAAGCTTATGTGGGGGTTTACCGAAATGAGGGGTACCATTTTAGGGGTCCCCATAATAAGGATTGCAATATTTTGGGGTCTATATTGGGGTCCCCCTATTTAGGGAAAGTATCATATGCATACCGCGGACTGCAGGTTAGGGTGCAAGTTTTAAGGCTGGGCATAGGGCTGGATTCGGAGGCAGGGAAGGTAGTTAAATTGGTTTGCTGTTAAGGAGCCTAGGTTACCCCTTGTAAGGAAGCCTTTTTTATCATTACATATCCATATCATGATATCTGTTTTACAATCACTTTGCAGTAACGGAAAACATGTTGAATAACACGCCGGCAGGCTGTGCCTCAGGCAAGGATGTTAAGCCGTTGACGGCTACTCTGGCAGTGGCACTGCTTAGGAGGCCAGCCTTGGCAGACCACAGCGACCCAGCTAGCCTAGTTTCCGCGGCTTCACAAGCATGCACCCCGCCAAGTGACGTCGAATGCTTCACGGACATCGACGAATGCGCAGAAAGTCCGGCGACCAGCGCGCAGTTTCAAAGTCTCTGCCAATGTGTAAAATTTGTTCCGGGCTCCCCACCCAATTCCAGCTCGGCTTTCATCCAGCTGCGGGTCAACTGCAGGAAGAAGCCGCGGCAGCGGCAGACGCTCAACAAGTCTGACACTGCAACAAAAAGGCTGATGAAGCGATAGTTGTTGAAACTATCGAGCATGCAACCCTTATGCAAGTGGCTACACTTTTACACACACTTTTTCCTCCTTTAAACCCTATACCACAAGCCCTGAAAGCCCTGAACTCATCACAGAATCCCCACTTAAATAAGCTCAAATAAAAACCAACCTCGAAACCTACCAACCCCTAAGTTCTACACTCCCGGAAACTAACATGGAAAGCCAAACTGGGCCCTAAAAAGACGACAGTCCTTCTAAAAGGGGGCTATATGGGTTTCCATGTTAGTTTGGGGGAGTGTATGAGCTAGAGTCCAAAACTCCTAGTATCCCCCTTAGTAACCCCCTATAAACCTCTCGTATATGCCTACACAACAGCCTTTAGAGAGTTTAGGCCCCAAACCTTAAACCCTAGATAATCCTCTATATAACCTCCTATATAACCCTATATCATCCCCTATATGACCCTATATCACCCTAATCCATCTTAATCCATTAGCTCATAGCTCATACAAGACTTCAAATCCTGTTCTGCTGCCGGGCCACTCCGGTCAGCGGGGCGGCCTGCCCCATCGGCCTCAGAGATGGCGCAACTGACATAGGGGTTCTAGAGGGGATTTTACGGGATATGTAGGGATAATTGAAAAGAAAATCGAAGCTATTATTTAGGGTTTAGGGTTTGGGGTTTAAGGTTTCGAGTTTAGGATTGTCGGTTTTGGGGCTTAGGGCTTAGGGTTTAGAATTTCAGGGTTAGGGTGGAGCCCCTCCCCTTCCCCTAGAAACAAAACATCTCACCCTACTCAATTTTTCCCGGTGCGATGCATTGCAAGATGTTGCGAATAAGGGCTTTACTATCACGGGACTGGAGTAATTAGCTTAGGGCCCTATATCCTTCATCAACAAGATGGAGGCCACAGCTTGTTAGGTAACAACAAGACTGTTTTGTAGCAAAACAGCCTTATGAATGTTTAGGTTTCAAAGTTTAAGCTTAACAGCTTCCAGTCTTCTGACGTTGAAATCTTAGCACCTTCGAACTGTTAGTTGCTCAAGGCCTGTAAGCTTCAGTTCAAGGAATCAAAGATGGGGTTTGGGATCCGCTCTCCCACACACCTCCAACGCTTCTGGGGGCCTGTCCTAGGGGTTTAGGGTTTAGGGTTTAGGTTCTTTTGGGGGCCTACTGAAAAATTAAGAGAGACCTTTAACACTCATGGTCGAACCGTTGAGTACTCAGGGTTTAGGGTTTAGGGTTCTAGGTCATTCAGCCTTCTCTGATAAGCGCTTACCCATCACAGCCTACTGTTGCTGAAGCTTGGCAACCACAAACAGACATGCAGAAGCCGTCTAAATACCAGAACTCATACCACTTTTTCGGAACAACCCTGTCCAGATCCTAAAGACCTCAAGACCAGCGTTTAAGGTTAAGGCCTAGGGTTTGGGGGTTTAAGGGTTTAGGGAAACCCCAAGAATCCTGAACCCTATCCTGAACCTTAGACTTGAACATCAGAAAGCACCCTAAACCTTAAACCCTAGGCCTGACCTGAACATCACAAAGCATCGCCCGGAAAGGGATGGGGCTCATGCATCTGCTGCATCGGCATCTGCTGCATCGGCATCTGCTGCATCCTGAGTCGGGTCACAGTGGTTAAGGGTTTAAAGTTAGGGGGGTACCTTCGAAGGGATTCATGGGGGTTTATTTGGGGGTATGTATGGTTCAGGGTCAAGGGTTGAGGGATACCTCAGGGTTGAGGGTTGAGGGTTTGACTCATTTAACCTCATTTGGGGTTGGGGTTCAAGGGCCCTCAATTATTTGAAGCCAGACTCTGCTACCCTAAACCCTAAACTCTAACAGTGTTCATGCCTCAGGTCGTTGGCACTAACCTGGTAACTTCTATTCTGCTACTTCCTGGGCTCCCTTTTGATTCAGGTATCACTTGAGCTATAGTCTAAACTCCTAGTATCCCCCTTCATAACTCCCACCATACTCCTTCACATAATCCCCTATACAATCCCCTTTAATCAGTTTAGACTACGGCTCGCTTAAAAGCATCCAGAGCAACAGTGAATGCACTCATACTGGGCGTCGAAAAGTTTAGGGTTTAGGGTTTAGGGTCTGATAACGAAAGCTTTAGCGCTCTCGGAATGGGAACCTTGCGGGGTGAAACTTTCAGTGTGAAGCTTCCCATCGGAGGAGCTTAAATCTATAAACCACCTTGAGTAGGTTATCTAGGGGCTATATAGAGATTATTAGGATAGATATGTTGGGGTTATATCGGGATAATGGAAAAGAAAATGGAAACTACTATGGTATATTGGGGTTATATAGGGTTTACAATAAACCCCCAATGGATCCGAAGGGCTTGCAGGGTTAGTTTTTAGAAATCGCATGTAGGAATGCTTCCTGAGAACATCTACGCAAGCCAGGCCAGAGCCAGGGGGCCTGAATAGTTTGCATGGGTTATGTCATGGGATAATGGGGGAGAAAACACATTCCGGCATACACTATGCCTGAAAAGAACTTTTCTCCCGCTCTCCTGTAGATGTTTATCCGAAGGCGTGTCTCAGGCATCTTGTTGTTTTGTTCTGGCGAAGTCATGTTCGTCGGGTTGTCGCGGGCATGAGCAAGCCCAGCAAGTCTAAATAGGCATATCACGGAACGCTGATGCTATCTGAACGTGGTAATTATCAGGGGCTACAGGATACTTCCTGGTCATGACTTGGGTCTTTCCCTGCCTAGTAGCAAAAAAAGTTTCTGAGACCATGGTAAGTGGTAGGCTGCAACAAGTATCCAACTGCTCAATAGCCTGCAAGCCCTCTAAGAGAGGAGATACGCACGCAGACATTGCTTACCTCAAAAAGCCACACAACAAGCTCCAAAATATGTTGCCCAAGCCCATAGATCTTCCGCCCATAGGGTACCCTACTGCAATCTTTTTGAGAAACTCCCACCCAAACCCTAAACGCTCTGTAGATTGCCGGGTGAATCACTAGAGACTCCAAAAACCTGAACCCTAACCTGGATACTCGCGCTGACCCACAAACTCTCGCAGTGGAATAGGCTGATGCTACAAGATACCCCCTCCCCCCTACAAGACCCATTAAACCCCTAATCCCTAAAACCTAGACCCTGAGTAGTAGTAGTAGTAGTAGTGGTAGTAGTAGTAGTAGTAGCAGTAGTAGTAGTTGTTGTTGTTGTTGTTGCCATGTTCTTTTCCATCATCCCAATCCAACCGCTATGAAATCCTACACATCCCTATGATTTAAACCCTGGCCCCTCAACCCGAACCCCTTTCGAGATTATATTAGCACTATATAATATGGTTACATTACCTCAGGAAACTGCTTATCCGCCCGAGCTGCTGCATCGGCTGCATTTGCTGGCCCATGCCGCCGTAGTAGGCTGTCCTCAGTTTCACCATCAGGGCTTGTAGCTTAGGGATTAGAAACTGCTAAGGGGAGGCGGAGGTTCGAGAACGAATTACTCAGCGAGCACTCAGGATCCCGCGTCGAGTGCTTGCTGGTCCACAGATGCAATGGCGAGGGCACATCAGCCTCTCGCCTCGGAAGTCCTGCTCTAAGAGCGTCCCACACCCCGGCTATCAGCCAAGATAATCTAATTGTAGTCGGGTAGTTCCCGATATGGGATCTGTGTTCGAGCCATGCGCTTGCAGTGGCCCCTGCGCCTTCGAGGTTGCTTCCGACTCTCCTGTGAAGCAGGTCCTCCTCCATTCACTGCTCGATTTGCGCTGGATCATTGGCCCAACGCGTCCTTCAAAACTCTGTAGGCGACGATGCATCTGCCGATTTGCAGCAGCTGTTTCTCCAGAACCTTTCAGGGGCCTATAGGGGCCTCCAAGGGGCCTCCAGGGAGGTGCAGGGGCCTCCAGAGGCCTCCCTTCTCTGCAGTTTGCAGTAGTAGCGCTTCTTTGGGATCCTAGATTCGTTTGGGTGAGGGTACATAGGGTTGTCCCTCCAAACGGAGAGCCCCACGTTCAAGAACTACAACAAGGATATCGGGGATCCGGCTTTGGGTTTAGGGTTTATGGTGTAAGGTTTAGGGTCTTGCAGTTTTGAGGAATGCCCAGATACCCAAAACCCTTAACCTCACACCTTCAGCCTACACCTTCAACCCTCGATCCCTAAGCCCAAGCTACAACGTGTCAAGCCCACCAAACTCTAAGCCGGCACCCAGAGCATGGAGGCCTTTGGAGGCCTTTGGAGGCCTTCCTGAATGGGTCTTTGAAACGACCCGAAACTCTAAACCCTCAGCCTTAATCCTTAAAACCGTGAACACTAAACCCCAATAGAACCTTGGAACGAGTCTGCGCCGGTCGGCCTTACACCCTGACCCTAAACATCCCTAGGCCCAGACCTGACACGTTGTTTAGGGTTTAAGGCTTAGGGTCTGGTCTAGATTCTTGGTGTAAGGCTGACAGTTTACGTAAGCTTTAGGGTAAAGCTTAGGCCACAGGATTTAACACCAAGGGTAAGTCGAACGAACCAATGGAACCCGGGAGGGCACATGAGGGCACACAACTGCTGGCAAACCTAAACCACATCACCATTTGAGCCACAATCTCAACTCCTAGTATGCCCCTTCATAAACCCTCTAATACTCCCTCGCGATCATCCCCGGAATTACGCTTTAAGAAGTTTGGACTACAGCTCATTTCCTAAGGCCTGTGCATGAATTCTGCTGGCCCTAAGTTGGAAGGCCTCTATCATCTCTGAAGCCGAATATGTCATCTTGCGAATGGGAACCCATTACGTAAACCCCCCTTATAACCCCATGTATCCGTTCAGCCTTGAGATCCCCCATGTTTTGAGAAACCCACATACAGACGTATGATTTTGCGTGTGCCCGCGCGGTAGGGTTTAAGCTTTGGGGTGTATGGCTTAGAGTTTAAGGGTTTAGGGATTGAGGGAATCCCCCCTTACCTCGCTTCGACCACCCAAAGCAAAGAAGAATCCTCAAACGAAGAGTTTAGGATTTTGGGTGTTATTCTCGAAATTACAGGCCCCTTTTGGTTACAGATTCTATTACGGCCCCTATTTCTTAGGGGCACAAGACGGAGACCCTGCGCGAAGAACCTCAGATTGATACCCATGTCATCCTTACAAATGTCTGATACGTAGCCCATACCCTAAGTCTAAACCCAAAACCAGGGTGGGCTTTGGGTTTGGGGGGCCTATAAAAGCTCATGTTTTCCGGTTTTATCAGGATTCTATAGGAAAGAGGCAACAAAAATTGACAATTCTGTTCAAACCTACCTCTGTAAACACTATATAATATCATCCCATGCCTTCCCTTGGGAGATCGCCCCTTTATCCCTGAACCAGCCCTTCATCCTAGGCCAAATCTCCTAATCCCCCAAAACCCCAAACCCAAACTGCCTTAAACCTCGTCCCCAGACCCTCAAGCCGAAGTCCCGAACTAAAGCCTGAACCCGAAGCTTCTAGTGGGGTTGTGTTGGGATTATAGGGTATATATTGGGGCATGTATTGGGGTATGTTAGGGTTACATTAATATTGGGATTATAGGGTACCAACAGCTAAGCCCCCGAACCTGGAACTCTAGGCTTTTGTATATCGCCATAAACGTCAGTAAGCAAACATGTGTACACGTCTTCAAACCCTGAGCCCTAAACACTACAAACACACTAAGCCCTCAACCTAAACCCTAAACCCCCTAAACCCTAAACCCTAAACCCCAGAAACTTTTTCGTGCAGCCCTGCGGCC
The DNA here is from genome assembly GCA_905231905.1 of Symbiodinium pilosum. Classification (NCBI taxonomy): domain Eukaryota; class Dinophyceae; order Suessiales; family Symbiodiniaceae; genus Symbiodinium; species Symbiodinium pilosum. The sequence continues at coordinate 14,483 of CAJNIZ010007109.1, forward strand.
CTCTCTGCGGCGCAGCCGGGACTGTTGGCCCGGGCGCGCCGCCAGCGACCTCAAGATTCACAGCTGAGGGTTTAGGTTTTACAGTGTAGGTTTTAAAAGGGTTTCGGGTTTAGGGCTTAGGGTCTAGGGTCTAGAGTATAGACTTCAGGGCTTAGGCCCCCCCACCCCAACAATTAAAGCTGGAAAATTTAGATAAGACTTCCTTACTAAGTCCATAAGGCTCTCGCGGTACTGAGGGCCCCGGGAGGTCTTGCGGATTACTTTAAGGGGGAGGGGCTGGATTCGGTCCTATTTTTGGGCTCAGCGACGGCCAAAACACACTATTCAATGACTCTTCACGAAAGCCAGGGTTTAGGTTTTAAGGTATGGTTTAAGGGCCTTACGGTAAAACTGAGGCCGAAGGTCTTAGGGGAACAATGCAGGGGCCGACTGCAGGGGCCTAAATTCGGCCTAAATGATACAGGATTAAATAAGGATTTGTAGGGTTAGGGCTGCGGGTTTAAAGCCCATCAACGTAGAATCAAATGGAAAGCAAAATGGAAAAAGAAATGGTAGCTGGGGGGGGTAAACCCTAAATCCTAAACCCCCAACCCTAAATCTTGAACCCTAAACTCTAGACCCTAAAAGGGCTCAGGGTTTCCCGAACGTAGGGATCCTGTGCTGAAGTATCCTTGAGTTGGGATTATGTTTTTGGGGGTCCTTAAAGGTTTAGGGTTCAGGGGGGTTCTATAGGGATTATATAGGATTTCAGGGTTTAGGGCTTAGGCTTTAGGTGTTTTTTCGGGGCAGGATCATACGGGTTATTCTACACTGTGCCCCCCGCTTGAGGTAGAATAATGGAAACGAAAGCGGAAACTTCCGCTGCACTCAGCTTAGGCCTTTGGACTTAAGTAGGGTTTAAGGCTTAGGCGTTCAGGGTTTAGGGCTTCGGCATTTAGGGTTTGGGGCTTACGGTCTAGGGTCTAGGACTTCAGGTCTTTGTGTTTAGTTTTTTTGCCATCATTGTTATTTCTATTGTTGTTATTACCATTATTATTACTACTACTATGATCGGTTTGTGTTTAAAGGTCTTCGCGTGGGAACATGCTGCACGTGGGCACGCAATAGGGGCCCCCCTTACAATCACTGTTTGCACGATTTGAGATGTCCTTGTCCAAAACCTCAGCCAACATGAACCCTTGTCTAAACTCCTAGTATCCCCCTTAATGACCCCTATAGTAGTCCCTTATATAATCCCCTATATAACCCCCTTTAAGGAGTTTAGACTATTGCCCACATTTGCCATGCCCGCCTCTGAAATCTCGGCCTCAGCCCACCTTTTGAACCAAAGCCCAGAAACCCAATCCAAACCTTCAACTGCTCAACTGCTTGAACTTCAACAAAGAGCTTTGCGCCCCCTACAGTAACTCGCAAGGACTTTAATTTGAAAAAGCAGCTTGTACGTTTAGGAGTTGAAACTTAGGGTTTGACTTAATTAGGGTTCAGCTTCTAGGACAGAGGATTGCATAGAGGGTTATTAAGGGGGGATACGGGATACCAGGAGCTTAGACGAAAACCCCTGGTTCCCAAAGACTTTCTGAATAAATGTGCCCACGCAAAGATGTCCACAAAAGACGTAATTCCTGTAGTGCATCCACATTATCACCACCCAGACCAAACACAGAACCCTAAACCCTAAACCCCCTAAATCCTTAAAACCTGAATCCGAAGTCCTCTACCCCAAAACCTAAACCCTAAGCCATAAATCCCTAAACCCCAAATCCATGAACCTAAATCCTAGATAGCAACCTTGAAGAGGGCCGTAGACTTTGCCAGGCACGTTTTGGAGTTCCGTGTTACTTTTGGGAGGGCCTTAGACTCTTCAGGGTTTAAGGTCCATTTAAGGTTTCACCCTACACTCTTGACCTATGATCCTCAACCCTTATCTTTGTGATGTAAATACTAGGCTTGTCTTGGAAATTTTGAAAATCATTTAATTGGAAAATGGTTCCGAAAATGATCCAAAAACAAGCAAACACTCCTGCAAGACCCAAAGTATCTCATACCTCAGGCATCATGGCATTGTGGTATACAGTCTCATGCAGGATTCGCAGTATCAAGTGTAGTCTGGGGAGGGAACTCTTTAAAGGGTTTAGGGTTTAGG
>CAJNIZ010007110.1:868-16623 GCA_905231905.1 Symbiodinium pilosum
CGAACATTGTCACTTTGATATTCTTTGGAGACGGTGTGAACTGGCTTTCTGGGCCGTGCTGGCAGAGACCGTGTTCGGTCTCAGTTCTTCACTGGACAGTTGGCTGCCATGGCTGTTGACGTCTGCTTCTGCGCAGGTTGTTGGACTTAGCCAGCTTAGGTCTCATGAGAAGGTGGGTGTGGTCGGATCCTAGAAAACAGTCCGCAACGTCATAAACATTAAATTCCCACAGAGCTCTAGCGATGTCTGTTGAGGAAAGGCATTCAGGCAGGAGTGCATCTGCGCCCGAGCAGCACCGACCCGCAAGAACGTGTGCCAGCGCAATGAAGTGCACATGCCAGTGCATAACCGCTGCCGAACCAGAACTGACTTCTTCTCTAGGCAGTTTCCGGAGCGAAGCTTAGAACTTTCCAGACAACAAAGCTCTGGTGACAAGAGACCTGTATGGCCAACCCACCTTTGGCAAAAACAGCAGCTCGTCAGTGCTTGCTGTTTTTTTTCATCAATTAGATCCCACTTCATTTGGCAGCTGTGAAATCCTTGATGGATCGCGTCTCGACAGCGCCGGAATTGGTGCCATACATGCATGTTCGTCAAGAGACACGGAAGTGGATTTTTAATTGATCTTACGTGTCGATTTGGCTTAATTAGTGTCTTGTACTCTTTTCCATATATGTGTCTCTTTGGCAACTGTCTGGAATTGAGAGTAGCGCCCGCGCGGACAAAAAAAGTCCCCGTTTCGCCGCAGCTCCGATTTCTGCGTCTAATACACCGCTACGGTTACCGCATCCATGTCCAAACCCGTGATCCGAGAGCATACGCTTACCGTGCATCCATGCCCAAACCATAATTTCGTTCGTGTTCTACGGTGACTAGAGCATCCATGCCCACACCATAATTTCGTGTTCCAAAAACAATATAGTAACTGAAACATCCATGTCCAAACCTACTTTCATGTGTGTTCCAACTAAAGCATCCATACCCAAACCAAAATTCCATTTGTGTTCCAAGAGAACACAGTCACTAGTGCATCCACGTTGAAGCCATAAGTTCTGCGAGAATACGGTGACTGGACCCATGCCTTTCCAGAGTTCGAGAATCCGGTGATTAGAACATTACAGCATCCATGCCCAAACCATAATTCCGTTCGTGTTTCAACAGAATACGGTGAGTAAAAAGCATCCATATTTAAACCATAATTCCGTTTCTGTTCCAAGAGAACACGGTGACTGGAGCATCCATGCCCATACCATATATTCGTTCGTTTGTGTTCCAGAAGAATACGGTGACTAGAGCATCCATGCCTCCACCATATTTCCGTTCGTTTCAAGAGAATACGGTGACTGGCATTCCAGTCCAAACCAAAAATTCCGTTCGTGTTCCAAGAGAATACGGTGACCAAAACATCCATGCCCAAACCATAATTCCGTTCGTTTCAGAGAACACGGTGACTAGAGCAAACCATAATTCCGTTCGTGTTGAGTTTGGTAACTTGGTTAGTGAATAACATGTGATTGACTCATCTAGCATTCACACAAGCTGAGTGCTGGAGAATCAGTGAGTAGATTCGTCAGAGACACGGAAGTGGAGTTATATCTGAATTTCTTTGCTTTACGTGTCTTTGGTTTAATTAGTGTCTTGTGCTCTTTTCCACTTTTGTGTCTTACTGGCAACTGACTCCGGAATTAAGAGTAGCACCCACGCGGACAAAAAAAAATCGTGTTCCGAGAGTCAAGAGAATACGGTGAATAGGGCATCCATGCCCAAACCATAATTCCGTTCGTGTTCCAAGAGAATACGGTGAATAGAGCATCCATGCCCAAACCATAATTCCGTTCGTGTTCCACGGGAATACGGTGACCAGAGCATCCATGCCCATGGTTCCGTTCGTGTTCCAAGAGAATACGGTGACTGGGGCATCCACGCCTATTAGATTTCACCGAAAGCCTGTGTCCAGCATATGTGTGTCCCCCAAGAAAACAGGATGGTTGAGGCCCTGGGAAGGCCCTCCTGATGTAGACAGTAGCGGTCCATGGGACATGTCGCCTATTGGGGTTGTCAAACACAGCCTCACAGTTGCGGCCCCCCGATTCAGAAGTGATTGCGTAGGTGACGGCGTGTATCTCAGCGCCTCTATATGGCAGTGTGCTCTGGACCTGAACTCCTCACTGATTTTAAATGTCATCTCATGACTCATGAAAATCGAGCGAATATTTACGCATTTCAAATTTCAAGCATGTTGTGTAGCTGTAGGAGGAACAAGAAAATCTGTGGCAGATTTTGCGCATGTGCTTGATATGTGGCTCAGCTTCCAAAACAAACTGTCAGTGCATAGTAGAAAGGAGGCTTCAGTCGGCTTCAGCTTCAGAAGTCAGAAGTTCAGGTTCAGACGTCGTCGTCGTCGTCGTCGTCGTCGTAGTAGTAGTAGTAGTAGTAGTACTAGTCCTAGTGCTGATTCAGTGCTGATTAGTAAGCCCTTAGTCCCTTACTACCCATAAACCTTAAACTCCTAGACAAGCCCTAGGCCCTAAGCCCTAAGCTGTGGAGTCGATTCTATCCATTTTATTGGACACATGTGACTCATATGACATTGTGACATTGTCGTGACATTCAAGCATCTGGGCTCCAGCGTAGGGCCCCGTGTGTTTGGGATTGGGTTCCTCCTGCCCCTTACCTGGCCCCTAGTGTTCAGGGTCAAGACTGCTGCCATAGTGCCCGCTGTGCCGCAGTGGGTGCTTTTACAGATCACAATTCTGCCTGTGCAGCATTTGCGCTGCCGCTTGCTTGAGATAGTCAGCGAATCTCTGCTGGATATTGGAGCCTCTGAGTCTGGAAAGAGCTACGCGGACAGCCTGTGTCTGGAGATTACGAGAGACCTTACTGGTCAGGATTTACTCGTTTTCGCTAAAGAGACTCTACAACTGGAGGACTTTCAGAAGCTCCGTGCTTTCTGCGCGGCACATTATCCGCTGCTGTTTGCTGCAATAGATGAGCAATCCAGGCAGTAAGGCACCATGCATGAGCCCCTAGTGTCGCAGTCTGAATGGACGTATTTCATTAATTGCATTTTTCGCAACACTATGCTTCGCAGACTATCTCAAGATTACTTTGAGAGTGGCGTCCTCGGCAGGCAGCGCTCAGGAAAGATGCAGCATGCTGGTAGATTGGTGTGCGGCCATTCCCCGGAAGCAGTTATGGAGAAGCTATCACCCTTGCTTTCTGAGCAAGCCAGAGCGGACATGCGTACCATATATGTCCACTGGTGCCGGCTCACGGCGCAGAAATTCATGCCCAATGACTGCTTCCAGGATCACAGGTGGGGATCCTTATCCGCGAAAGAACAGTTGCGCATGCAGCTCGAAGGTCGCCAGCTCATATTTCGACAAATTCATGACATGGTGCAGGGCTCCATCCTGTATGTACCATGTGCCGCCAAGTGGAGACGTTCTCGCCCGGGTCTGCGCTCTAAGGAAGGCCCTTTTGGGGCCTTTGTTGCTGCCAGATGTCGTTGTTGACTTATCCCCAGCTAGCTTCGCCTGTAAGGCTCTCGATCCGCCTGCTGGAAGCGGATCCACCCTCACATCTCCAAGGCGTCCTGCTTGTGCGGGCCCCATGAGGCCAAAGAGAATAAGTATGACGTGGGCCCTGCACCTGTGTGATAAAGTGACAACCTTGGCCCTGGACTTGGGGCCAGGGGAGCTCCCTAGAACTTTTCTAGCAGCCCACCATGCATTCGGAATATACCTGCCAGCTTGACACAATTGCTGGCCTCCGCCCCTCCAGACATGCGGCATAACTTTACAAAGTTCTGCCAGAAGCATGTAAATGACACATGCCATGCCATACAGAATCATGACCACAGCGCTACTCTGTGCTGCCACGTGGTTGCTGGTAAAAATCTTCTCCAGAATCTGAAGGACTCTCTGCCTGCTCCATGGGCTCTTCGACCTCATTATCGGAGAAAGTTGCAAGGGCATCCTTTCTAGGTCGCAACGATCTTTCGACCATGCTTTGCCTCCGATGGTCGTTGAGGAGTCTGTGTTGGAGAGCCAGTCTGGAGCCCTCATCGGCCTGGTCGATGGCCTGAGGTCGATTTCTATCTGCTAAGCAGTTGGGGACTGGCCGTTTCAACACCGCCAACCAGAACAAGGAGACCCATACAGGGAACTTTTTCCGGAGATCCTCCGCCCCTCGTCTCAGGATTGTAACATGGAATTGTGGCAGCCTAGGTAACAAGTACCAGCAAGTGCTGTACTGGTTGAAAGATGAACATCGTCAAGGTAGACCGGTCGACATTCTTGCTCAAGACGACAAGCATGACCCTCAGTGGTTCGTGATCAATAGTGGGTCGGGCAGTGCTGAAGCCGGAGTTCTATTTTTCATATCCACGAAGCTTGTTCGGAGCGACGAGATTCGATCAGTCGCACTGCACGCTGGTAGGGCTCTCCATGTTAGGCTGATGTTGAACCCCCCATTGGACCTGCTGAATGTGTACCAATATGCCTGGAATCCCAACAAACAAGGAGCTGAACAGGGACAACACAAAATGGATGCTCTACTAAAACAACGGATGAGCATATGGAAATCTGTTCGCAGTTGGTTGGGGTCCATTCCACGTCGGCACGGATGCATTCTGCTAGGTGACTTCAACACGCCTTTAAGCACATGTCCAGGACTTGTCGGCGGTGGTGTAGCCAAGAGAGTGCATAAGCCAATGCAGACCGACCATGAGGAGTTCCAACAAATTATCCAGCAGTTCGCTTGCATCGCCTTAAACACATGGTCTCAGGCTGGGGATCCTGCCCGCACTTTCATCCCCGCGGTGGCAGGAGACGGTCACGGCACTCAGATTGACTTTGTCTTGAGCAGAGGACGCGTGGTAGACGGGCAAGCTAAACAAGCGACTCCCTTTACGTGTCCTATGGTACCAGCAACGGGTTGCAGACACCTCCCGGTACAATGCAGTATTAGGAGGCCAAGATTGCCCATGCAGACTCAGCAAGCAGTCAGACAACAACCTCAGCAGGTAAGCCAGCTACTTCAAGAACGGGAGCTAGCTGCAAAGTATGTCAGCGCAGCAACCCAGGCCATTGCAGACATGGGTCAGGGTGACAGCCTGGATAACACTCTGCGATCCAGCTGGCAACAATGCCTAAAGGAAATGCACAAACACAAACCACGAGGGGCTAATGCAGCCAGCCAAGAGGGGGTGAGCCACCATTCAGTATGCCTTCAAATTCGTAGCATGTGGGACTTAAGAGCGGAGCTTCGCTTGAACGACACCAAGCGCTCATACAACAAAGGCATCTCTCTGAAGGAGGTCCTCCAGGGATGGCTACAAGCAGCCAGGCTACAACAAGTCACTCGTGAGGTTCGCAAGGCAGGCAGACTTCGCAAACTTCAGAAAATAGAGCAAGTGCTGCGATCCACCAACATTTACAGAGCAGCCAAAACATTGGCGCCAAAGGCACCGCGGAGGAGAATGCAAATCAGGGACAAGAATGGCCGGATTCAAACAGCCCATGCGGACTTTGAGCAGATCCTCCAGTATTTTCAGCAGTTGTATTCCGGTCCGCAGGCAGACAGCATTGTTCTGGATACACCCCTTCTTTTCACGACAGATGACGTACAACAAGCTGTCCATCGGCTGTCGGTGTCCAAGGTTATGCCTGCCGCCAGCGCTCCGGCTGCTTTGTGGAGATTGCTGGAGAGGCCAGCAGCGACCAAGCTGACCCAACAGTTCAATCAAGACTTTTCGGGTGGTCCAATTGTAATTCCAGATCTTTGGAATGTGTCAGAATTGGTGCTGCTCCCCAAGCCCTTTAAGCCTTTAAAGAGCCCTGCTGACCTCAGACCTATAGCCCTGCTACCCCCGGAGATCAAAGTTCTGTCAACCATCTTAGCCGAACGCATACGCCCCTATGCGCTGCAGTATTTGGCCGACATTCCACAGTTGGCTTACCTTGCTGGGCGCTCCTTGCAGCAGGCGCTACACAGGGTAATATCTCACTGTGCGCAAGTACGGGCTTCCGTGGCCAGCCAGGCCATCAACATTCATGGACGAAGAGCTGGACAAGGCTCCAGACCACTTTGTGGAGGGTTAATGTTGTCCTTAGACATATCTGTATGAAATATCTAAGGCCTACGATCGCTTGCCACGAGTAGATCTCGAAGCTTCCCTGAATGCAGCCGGTGTCCCTACGGAGCTAGTGAAGGCCGTAATGTCACTTCATCAACAAGCTCGTCTTCGGATTGAGTTTCATGGCCATACAGGTGAAGTCCAGACAGAATGTGGAGTACATCAAGGTTCCGGACTGTCTCCTTTGCTCTGGTCAGTGTATAGTGGATGGGTCCTAAGACGCATCGAGGTCAGTTCGGGGCTGGCGGAAGCCAACAGCACGTACGCTGATGACTTTCTTTTCAATTGGGCCATTGACAGCTTGCAGGCAGCGGACAAGGCCTACCAAGAAGTACGTTCGGTCTTGCAAACGCTTCATTCGCGTGGACTTCAGGTCAGCGGAGACAAGACAGTCATCCTCCTAGAGCTCCGAGGCAAGCACTCCAACAAGGCGCTCAAGAAGTACATTGTGAAAACTCATCGTGGCAGGTGTCTTCGATTCTGCTATGACGGCCAGCGCATGGATCTCAGAATTGTGCAGTCTCATATTTATCTGGGGGTCAGCATCTCGTATCGGAAGTTTGAGCAATAGAGCCTGAACCACAGAATGAAGATTGCCAAAGGCAGTTTTGGGCGCCTCAAATCGGTTCTCACATGTCGTTCAGTTCCAGTCCGCAAACGTCTGGAGCTTTGGCGCAGCTGTGTAGTCTCCACGTTGATACATGGCCTGGATGTCATGGTCCTCTCTAATGCTCAGGCTGGGAAGCTCAGGTCACTGGCCATACAACAGGCCAGGCAAATCACCAAGTCATACAGCGTGATCACCAGGGAATCCAATGATGACTTCATGGAAAGGTATGCTATTCCAGACGTTGTGGAGTTGATTGCTGCAGCCTTTGTGCGGTTCTCAGAGAAACCCGCAGCTGACTTTGAGCAGCTACCGGAGCTGGACAGGTGCCGGCAATGGCGATCCATTCTGAGTGCGAACTTCCTAGACATTGCCCCGGGTGCTTTGGGTGCACGCACCGGCCCGGATGGCGTGAATATTCTTCCTCCTGTCAAACTTGTACCTGTTGATCTTGTTGCTGAGCAATTTCTTTGTGATGAGTGTGGCTTTGCTTTGCAACACAAGCTGCCCTGAGATCACACAGATACAAGATGCATTTTGAGGAGGACCGGAAGATTCAGAGAAGGGAGGAAGTTCAGCAACAGCAACATCATTCAGCAACAGAACACGCTTTGGATGGCATGCCAACATGCAAGCACTGTCTTCATCAATTTGAGACATGGCCAGCGTTCACGTACCGCATTAATTCCCGCAGCTGCAGCGCTATACGCAAATTCTTTGAAACCCCTGATCTAGATCAACTTGCGAACATTAGCGCAGCATTAATGCTACAGGATGACATGGTACAGCTTGCCGCGGACCTCCCCTGGCAACAATTAGCGCTTCACCCGCGGGTGCAAAATTCCTTGCATCATTGTTTGGAATGTCACCACTGGAGCGTAAGCCCGCTATATGTCAGGAGACACATGAAGGCCAAACATGCAGACACGTGGTGGATTGTGCAAGCGGTAACTCAGTCCATTGCAGATAGTGATCTGGCTCTGAAAAGCCCCTGCAAGTACTGTGGTGTGAAGTTTGCCCAGCGACGCCAGCACCTCAGAAGCTGTCCGGCTATTTTCAATGGTCACTATTTGAAACGAAGACTCAGTTTGCGAGCCCAAACCCCTCCTACCATTCAATTTCCTTCAGGCAATGGCGGCATTGGCAGAAGCAACTCTGGAACTACAGACCATCCAGAACCTGATACCCGGCCTCACGGCGCAGGTGGATGCGTCGATGAGCCCAGCTGCCGTGCCACCGCAAGAGCCACAGGCAGCCTCGACGGGCAAGCCAGCCGAGAAAGCAGCTCGGGAGGCGGACGAGACGGAGGCAAATCAGGGCAGAGAGTCGAAGTGGTTCAAACCCGACAGCAAGGGCGGCAACCCCAAAGACAAGGGGCTGGGCCCAGAACCAAGGCGATCAAAACCAGATTCGCGAGCTAAAGCAGCAAGTCGAGCTGCTCAGCGCACTGATCCTGCGCCACGAAAGCCAGATCATGATCAACCGCCAGGATTTCCCAACAGCCTCGCGGTGTCAACCTACACCGTGGCCAAGGTATGGAAGGATACCAAGGCCAACGCTCTGGACAAATTGACCAACCCTCTCAGGGTCGTTTTGTTCCAGCATGTGCTGACCACGACAGCACCACGCTTGGAGGCGCTGGAGAGCTCCACGGAGCAGAAGGAGAACGCCAAGAAACTTGGCTGGCTGTCGGAGGATGGGAACCACTATGTACGGATGAAATGGAATCCCACGTTGAAGAAGCACGAGGTGGACCCAGGCATTCAGCGAGTGCCCGTACAGGTAGCCAAGTCAATGCTGCTGGAGGCGGCCACCCTGGCCAAGGAGCCGTTCGCTGCGAACAGATTCCATGCGACGAGACCGTTGTCGGAAGAGTATCAAAGTCCCACATTGACTTTCATTTTGGAAGTGGGTCTAAGAACTCAGGAGGCCAATCGGATTTGGCAGATTCTGAACAACATGGCTCAGACGTCAGTTTGGGTGGCAGCAGGAGTTTTCAGCCGGCACGAGCGGCTCCAGCGCACAGCTCTGGCTTCGAGGGTGGCGCAAGGCTATTCGAACTACTCAGGCGGGTCAAGTTCGGTAATTCGGGATTCACTGCTACACCAATGCTACCATGCGGTGCCTGCTCTGGACTTGCCACACCGTTGAGGCTCTTCGTGATCATTTTGATGATGATCTGTATGATGTCATTCAAGGTGCCTGGGCCTCGGACTGTTTCCACTTTTGGCGAAACAATATTTGGAAGGCGAAGCTCTGTGAATGGCGCAATCCGCATAATCAACGTGACGTGGGCGAGTTCCTTAGATTTCTGCTGGACAAGTGCCCCAGCCTCCAGCTGGGCTTCCAATTCAGATGGGAGGCCAGAAGAGTTCACGGCCCTGGACTCGATGAAGTTCGGATTTTGGATGCAGCGAGCTCAGTCTTACTTGTGTTGGACTCCAATATTCGTGGTATGGACGATGGCTTGTTGGAAAGAGTTACCCATCCAGCAACTTATTCATGAGTGGGAATGCCAGGAGAGCACGAATGGCTTCTGCTCAGTGCCTGAGAAGCTAGCCATTCTGGCCGGGCGGTTTCATGTGATTGAGGGAACACTCGTGAAGCGCCATTTGGAAATCATTCCCAACCATAGTAGTGGGAGCTACAAATAGAGCAGAAGAAGAAGTAGAATAGCTAGATTCCAGAGGAGTAGCATAGTAAGAGGAATAAACCAGGAGCAGTTGACAACAATGTAACAATGTGCACATGCGCTCGAATGCTTCAGACCTGCAGTCCTGGATCTCAGGAAGAAAAGCAGTGCAGCAACTGACAATTTGGGATTTTACGGGGTCGAACACAAACAAGCTTGGCTTTATATCACAAGACTCATACTGATAACCCATTAGGCCGGCCCATTATATCAATCACACGCAGGTAACTCAGCATCACGGATATATTTCCTGATCAGTCCCTGTCCCTCAAGGCTGCAAGTGCTGCAAACGGGTCTGCGGCTGCTGGGGGCTCAGGCTCTGCGCACACACTGGGCATGTCCGCAAAAATTGTCTGGGCATCGCATCTGTATATTGCATTCACAGCTACGTTGTGAGGCAAGCAGGTTTGTGTCAAGTGCCCGTTCACACGCCAATCGTTGATGCTGGGATGGAACTGCAGGTCCAATGCTTCTACACAATCCTTTGCACTCCCAGCCCTGTCTACGAGCAAGGCCATCTGAGTCACCTCTCTAGGCCATGCGAAAGCTTGGCTGAACTTTCTGGAGGCATGTGGGCTGCATACTGCAACAAATCTCGATAGCCAACCTCCAGGGCCTCATCCACAAACCTGTTCAAAGCCCCAGCGGCAATTTCACCAACCCTGCGGCCCCGCATGGGACACTGCAATCGAAGCTTGTCAGGGACCCCTAAGCGATAACAAACTGTGGCTGGATGGCAGGCACAGGACTGGGGCCAGTTTTCGATATGCGACAAGATTGAAGACAGAACCGCAATCAATTTCAGAAACCCCCCAAAATCCGGCGAACCCAATGCCTTTGTTGTTGCTACCACATGGGCTGAGCTCTCTTCCCCAAATCCCCCTGCTAGTTTCCCAAAAGTAGGGTCCACCTTTTATCCCCCCAAAGTATGATCCTTATAATGGGCCCCGCAGAATGATACCTTCAATTTATTCGGAATCCCTAATCCTTATAAATCACTATATCAACCCAGCTTCCATTTCATTATCCGTTTTTATTTTCCATTTGATTCTCCATCATTGGGGTCTACAATCCCAAACTCTATAACCCCCCACGTAATCCCTATATATTCCCACATGATCCCTTTAGATAAGCCTCAAAAGGTAGCCTTTTTTTGGGAAACCCAGACATCTTGAGTCTTCTCAACGCTTCGCGACGAGTCAGCATCTGGCTGGCTGCCTGCCTGCCCATCTGCGAATTGCACACGAGATTCATCCCACGTTCTCTTCAAAACATCCTCACGCAACAAGAGCCATTCAGTGATTTCAGCCGTGACTCCCCAAACCCGACCTCCTGCCAACAAGGGAGGCCCCGTGACAAACACAGGCTTGTAAGCATGATACGCGCCTTGCAAGCAGGTATGCACATACCTGTCACAGGTATGAGAAAAGTGGAAAACATGCCCGACAGACCCTATGAGCACAGACACTTCCTTCCAGGACGGCAATGTTTCCAAAAGACGCGACTGCAAATTCTCAATCATGTGGAAGCAACCTGGAACTTGAAGGACCTGTTTCAGCGAGAGGCACTGGTCTTGCTCCACTGGCAAGTCCTGCTCAAAACCTGGCACTTGACCCTGACCTTCAGCATCAACCTGTGCAACTTGCTGGCTGTGCAGCCAACGCGGAAACAAAGTAGAAGCCGTGCTTGCTGCGTCGCACAGCCTGGACTCCACCCCCATGTCTGTTGTCATAACAAAACACAGATCTGCAAGCTTCTGCGTAAGCTCCCATGTGTGAGACTCAAGACGCATAGCATGAAAAGTTGCGTGAAATTTGTGCGGAAGGCTGCTTCGTCGAGAGCCTATACCCACTGGGGGATACACGTGAACATGAAATGTGCGGCGCACAATGTCTTGCAGGGATCCAGTGACAGAAATGAGTGCCTCTACATCTAGGCTTTCATCCCGCATTACCTGCATCATGTTCTCGGACGCAGCAAAAGCAACCGAAAGATCCTGCGACGAAATGTACAAATACTCACGCATTAGATAATCTCTTCCAGCCTGAGGACTAGAATCAAGCATCATTCCCATGAAGCCTCCATCCGTAACCATCGACCTATGCCGATCTCTGCGCGGAAGCATCTAGGCAACATCCAAGTATGTTCTCCCACGACAAATCGTAGCTGGACTGGGAAAAATGTTTCCCTCCAACACATAATCCACATGACCTTGCACGCTGGCTGGCAATGTGCGAGTTGCCCGCTTTATAATGACATGCATGGGGTTGGCACCCATACTGCTAGTGAATCCTCGGAGCGAAAAACTCAAAATCAAAGCTTGCGCAAAGAAGATTGGATTGTACCCACCGCGCTGCTTCAGAATGGGGCGCAGATGCCCGCCCCTACCCCTCTGCTTTAGCCACGTGTAACGTGCAAGGCTTGTTGAAGACAGGGCGCCGCTACACTCATCAAGCCAGCTGGCAAACACACGCAATTGTCCAACAGTCTCATGGCGACTCTCTTCTGATTCTGCGTTTCCGATTATACGCGGGGCCCAATCACGCAAATTCTGTGCCAGCGCCTGGAATATCTCGGGATTGAAGAGCTCTCGCTGGCGTTGCTGTTCCCGGAAACCTGGGCAAATGGGAGGGGTTGCGGTTTTAGGTCATATCTAACTTAAGATTTAAGACTCCTGAGTCGTGAGTTTCTTGAATTCAGATTGGACAATTACGTCAATTACGGTCACAGTCAGGTAGGTAAGGGGTAAGGTAAGGTCATTAGTAAGGTACTCCAAGTAACCAGGGACCAGGAATATTACAGTATTACAGTATTACATTATTACTATAGATTACTATGACCTGTCACAAAAAGATGGCCTAGACAAGACTCACAAGACTCTCAAGACTAAGACTAGGACTTTTACAGACCACGGCAGCCACCAGCTTTCAATGAAACGTTTTCAGCCCAAATGCCCAAAACCCAAACCTTTTGAAGGACTGAAGGACCCTTGTGTTTCCAAATCTCAACAAAGGCAAGGCCCAAGCATAGGAATTCTGAAGAGAAACTGGTTAAACGGTTAAATTAAACTATAATTAAACTGGGCCTGGAAACTGGAAACCCGACCGACATCTTATCTTAACCAAAACCCTCGCCCTTGTCACCCGCAAACCCCAACAATGAATTCAGAACTCAGGACTCAGAACTCTCAGAACTGCAGAGCCAAGCCTGGGAATCCTCGGCATCCGAACTACGAATCCTAATCCTATAGTACTATAGACTATAGAAAATAGAAAGATAGAAACCCTACAGCCTACGCTACCACAATCACATCAGAATCTCCCAGCATCCTAGAGCGCAGAACCTAGAAACTAGAAACTAGAAACCCAAGGCTGAATTCTTGTCTGTCAGTCGAGAAGCTCTGCATCACTCTGCCCGCCTGCCCTGCTTCCATAGGATCAGCATCCTGATTCTGATTTTGCCCACCGCCTTCGACAGCTGGGGCTGGGTTGCTACGAAGACTGCGCCATAGCTTGCTGAAGGAACTACTGTGCGACACCCTTGCCCGTGAATCCAGCCCAACGCTTGCCCAGGTTCCTGCCACACAGAGACAAGAGACTGGATGAGGCAGCTGCAACACAGAACGAAAATCTTCGGCGTCCCTCAAAATACAAGCCGCCCTCTTCCATTGATCCAAGATTTCTTGCACTGACAAGGTCTCATCGCCCCTGCAATACGCAGGCGCAGCCATAATTCGCCCCAACCATTCTGGCGTCAATGTAAAGCAAAGATGTTTAGGCTGCTCCACCCCAAAACCAGCATGAACAGCATCCAGAGGTTCCACTAATCGAAGCGTGTCAAAAACATCGAAGAAATGCATGTGCTCAGGCTGGCCTCCAAACCAATCAATTGCAACTCTCTGCTCAGGCGTACTTTGCAGAATGTCATAGGTACCCTTGTACGCCGTGACAGCAAGACCCAACACCTTATTCTTACTTGCACGGAACGATGGGAGACGCTCATCTCCCAGGACGTCAATATCATTCATACACGCCTCTTCCCACTTGGCTTGCAAGAATGCCAGATCCATCTGGTCTAGCTGCGGGGCCCTTATCTCGCCACGTCGTCTTTCAGAAACAGCACTTGTAATCCACATGGCAAAAGCATCCCCCCTTTCAACTGGCACCAAAGCGGCCATGAGCACGGCAATCAGAGAAAACATTCCATCCATCAATTTGCTAAAGGCTAGAATTCTCCGAAAGTTTACAGTAAACGGTTTACAGTTTGCACAAGTTTGCACTTGCAAGCCCTGCGCCCTGTCTGAATGTCACGACTTTCACTTTTCACTTTCCTTCGCTGCAAAGTCCGATCTCTGCTAGCGTCAGCAATGGGACAGATGCTTTCATCCGGCGCATGCGCTGTGCATATTGCACATCCCGGGCCGAACTAGTGCACTCCCCGGCCCGAAAGCCCAAAGCAGGAGTGCAATCCAATTGGGACACTACAAGACAGAGTATCTACACGCCTTCCTTAACATAGGAAAACAAGTATGATCTAGGGAAACCATCTTTCACTTGCCGCTCATTCAGCATGCGCATTTCAGCATTGTCATCGGTTCTCCACAGTTGCTGATTGAAGTTCAGAACTGCCGTGTAGTGCCCTGAATGAAGGTCCTCGCCTCCATGCTCAATGTATGAATTAAGCCGGAAGCAGCTTGTACGAAAACCATCTGCATCAAAAGTGGGGATAAAGATTTGCTGACCATTATTTGATCCGTATCCGTATCATTTATATACTTTATCATTATTATTATTATTATTGTCGGTACTACTCTCATCATTTTTTACTTTATTTTACCATGCCGAGTGAGGACGATGTGTGACTTGTCAGGTACATGGCTCAGGGATTCTAGCGTTGTAGTTTTGAAATTGTGAGTCCTGACGAGACCTCCCACACTCCACTAACCCACCTTGTCGCAGTAGCTCGCCCTGTAGTTGCCCTGTAGCCTGAAGCTGATCCACGTTGCAACATTCCAAAATTGATTGCTAGAGCAGTGTAGGAAATCTGTCAAACAGCCATGTCATATCATGTCTGCCGGTGATGAAGATGCACTTGCGTCTTTGTGCGTGAATTCTAGTGCCAGCAGCTCCAGAGTGCAGGTTCAGGTTCAGGAGACTAAGGATGTGCCAGAGGTTCCTCAGGACTTTCACGAGCCAGCGCATTCTTCAGACCATGACAGCAGCCTTGATTCTGTTCTGCGCTCCATGCTTGTTCGACATTTTCTGAACAATGTGGATCCCCGTGCAATCTACTCATCTACTCAGTGCGTGCAAAGCATTCTTGGCACACCTTGCAAGCCTGCTTGACTCCCAAACCCTACTGCTCAGCCGAGTTGCTGAGTGAACTGAGTGGGTGCGAGATTGATTGGCATGAGTTCCAGAAACATGTGCAGATGCCCAAACTCGAGCAGGATGTTGGTATAAGTATTGCAGGCCTAGACCAGAATTCCGAACCAGCCGCAGGGCAGAATAGCGTTGGGCCTGAGATTGCCGAGGATGGAGACTTCTTGGCCACGTTGCAGGGGTGGGTTTTCTTTAGGGTTGTTAGCAAGTCTTTAGGCCACCTTGTGCGTAGGAAAGTGCATGCAAAGCAAAATCTTGGCCGGGATGATGTTACAGTCCAGGTGCTTTCTATTCTTCGCGTGGACCGTCGCAAAACAACTGTCTTGCTATCCGAGGATACTGCTGCTAGCTTGTCCTCAACACGTGTGTTGACTCTAGAAGAGTTGCAGGAAGTTGCATATAGCATTTTGAAGTGGGAGCCAGAGGATTCGCCACACTTTGCTTTCCATGCAGCTTTGCCAGGAGTGACTAAGTTGCAGGTGTCGCAGACATTGCGCGCTCTTTTCTCCGTCAATGCTACTGAGTCTCACGTGTTAGCATTGCGTGAGGGTGCAGATTCAGAGGAGGAATCCAGGCAGGGGCGTGGCTTAGCTTTGACGCCGCAGGATAGTGGGCACCTTGCAGTCTTGAAAGCTTTGGAGCAGCATGGTTCAGTGTGCTGTGTTGCTGACACAGGGGCCGTAGCAACATGGCGCTTGACCTCAGAGGGCGAGGGTATGGTTTCTCCAGCCTGGTTTCTCGTGACCTGCAGCTCAGTGTCTGCTGTGCGAGATGTGGATTTTGATTCCATGACAAGTTGGGAGTTGTTTCAGCATTTGAAGGCGTCAGGTTGGGAGGGCAGGATCTGGACAGCCAAGGGCTCCCCGCCGGCAGTGGTTGTGAAGCGTGTGTCTCCTAAAGTTTGGTGGCTTAGGTGTTAAACCATGCAGACCCCAT
>CAJNIZ010007111.1:0-16621 GCA_905231905.1 Symbiodinium pilosum
AAGGTTAGCAAAATCATGGGGTGAGCTGTGCATTCCAACGCACGCGCAAGAGATACTGTGGTTCCTTTCTTAAGTGACTTCGGTCTAAACCTGAACCCCGACCGTAAAGCCCCTCACGTCTGCAACTTTGGAACAACCTCAAGCCACTTCTGCCAAAGTGCCTGAAAGACACGGACAAAAACTTCCATCAGCTCGATGTGGCCTCGGAAAGCTGTCAAATGCATTGGCGGGAAACTGTTTGCTCGAGAATGTGCGACTTTTGGAGGTCATGAGCGTCATTCCCAAATCCTTGAGTACGCACCTCGATGCGTATCAATCTCATCAACTATGGCACGCTGAAGCCAAGTACCCAGAACGAGCACAGCTGGCACAGGCAGCCCTCAGCCATATTTTTCCTTGCAGCATGCCCAAAGATGCTAAGCATCGTGCAGGCCGCGTGGTGAGACAGGGTGAAACTGTGAAACATCGCCGCGGCCAAGGATCTCATCACGCCTTCCACGGCCAGGTTCAAATCAGAAAGTGAAGACAATCAAGCTTCAACGAACGCTCGCCTCCCAGCCCGGCACAGGAGGCAGCGTGCTTGCCTGCAAGCATCGTTTTTGTCGCTGGATCTGGCCCACAGTTTCATATAGGCGAGTTGCATACGCGTTGTCAACATGTCTCATGAGAGGGCATCGCCGTGATAAATAGCTTCTGCTCAAAAATAACCACAGAGTTGCATTGTAAGCTTGCCGGCTCGGGGCTCAAGCTATGGTAGCAGGGAGCTGGATCCTTCATGGGATTCTAGCACGGAACCTACTTCCACCGTTCACTGAGAAAAGCTCATCAGATCAAGATTGCCGTGTTTTCTTCTGCATCGCTTCAATATATTGGAATCTGCAAGCCTGCCCTGTCTAAAAACCCTAAGCCCCAAATAACATTTTCCATTCTATTTTCCATTATCCCAATAACCCCTATATCCCTATATCCTCCGGAGAGTACTCTGCATCCCGGGGCTGGCCGCAAGGGTCGGAGGCAACAGCAGCGGCGGGGGAACAGGCGGCAGCTGCCAGAGCGCACCAACCTAGAATGCCGCGACACAAGAAAACACCGGAAGAATCCTGTGGTATAAACACGTTGTCAGGGCTTCAGAGGCATTATGATAATGGATGACACAAAATGAAAGCACCTGGGTCCATGACGAGCTGCCTGGTGGTCATACGCCATAATGTGAGCAATTATCTGTTGGCTTCGAGGTTGTGAAGTTTGGGGGCTTGACATTCAGCACTTGCTGCTGGGAAGGATTCTCGGCTCAAAGCCAGAGCGCATAGCAGGGTTTGCGGACTGCAAAATCCAGGATTGTTGAGAGAAATGCCCCAAATTTTGAGTCGGGGGTCTAAACTTCCCTTTAACTTCTTGTTGTACATGTAGGAATCGCACTACACGGATATGTCACACTGTGAAGCGGGTGCGCACGGAGCGAGATAGCCGGCCATGACCACCATGAGGTTTCAACTAACTGATGTTTGTGAAGCACCGGATCCCATTTAACACTAATGCAGTACCCACTCCACTCCCGCGTTACCTACAAAGATTAGAGGGGTGACGAACGGCTTGCCAAGTCTAGGTCGGCAGCCAAGGAACAAGCAGTGGTTGGATGATGATGACCGAGCAAAACTGCAAATTCTCATGCGCTCGGATCCTTATTGAACATCAAAGTCTTCTTGACTTCGCAACAGGGCAAGTTGTATCACGAGGATCAAGCATCAAGGCTGAATGGCTTGTGTGAGTTTTCACCCTAACGATGCTGTCTTTCATGTTGGTCACACGCGTCTGACCTCCGGCAGCATTGGAAGTAAGAAGAGTTCGATGCCGCGAAACGAACGAACGTTTGCAATGTGTAACACATCCGCGCTGGACAGGTGCCTTGCAGCTTTTGGAAAGCCACCTGCAACTCAACTGTGCTTTCCACCGCGTGTCACTGCATGACACCCTTCGTTTATGAATGCGGACGCATCAGATCGATGGGGCCACAAGGATGGGTAGATCGGGCTGGCAGCCAATCGGCCGCAAGCTACATCCCATGTGAGGCCACATGCTTCTGTGGTCTCTTAACAATCATTGGACCCGATTCGTCCAGAACTGGTTTTCGTGTCGCAATTCCAACAGGACACCAAATCGTACACGCGCCAATGCTTAAAGTCGCAACGAGAAGCCGTTTGCATATAATCCCGGTATACCTTGTAGATTGCAACAAGCATTTTAAGGGTGATTGTGGAGACCCTAGCGGTGCGCATGGCGACTGCAAAGGGTACGTCATAGCATCTATCTCTGGAAGGGGAGCGGCTTCTTCCCTTACCCGTAGGGTTCAAAATTGCGGTCGCCAGCCCACGTCCCCATTGCAGGAGAAGCAACACCATAACAACAAGAACAAGAGAACAAAGACGGATGAAAAGGAGCCCAATAATCACCGCAGTGACAGCGACCATGCAACCTTCAGGCGTATCAAGGATGGAAACAAGAGTCAAAAGAATCATCAATCGCAGCTGAAGCACCCTGATGGTGCCTGAGCGTCCCTGCAGACGTGAAAACAACCATGGCGAGGGTCTTACTTACTGTTAGCAAAATATGGTAATGAAAGTGGGAACTACTGCAGTACAAGGTTTGGGGTTTAGGGCCGGCTTTAAGAAAATGAAGAAACGGAGAAGAACATGGAAGCAACTGCTTCTACTACTACATTAGTGGTGATGACAAAGGGCCTACTCTAGGGGTCCGATAATTGCCAACAACGCGTCAAACGAGACTTGGGAGACATCGATACTGATTGCCACAACCATTGTCAGTACCACGATGGAAGTCCAGATGGCTGAGGGCTACAAGACGGCCAAAGCAGCCTGCGCACGCATTCTGAGCATGCAAGCGCAGCATCATGAAGTCTTCAAGGACTGCCATCCCCGTCTTGCCTACATGAGTCTTTGGCGCGCCGAGGGGGCGGGAGACCCATCCCGCATGCGCGGACCCAGCCAACTCATGGCGACTCAAGGCACACTTGGGTTTTAGAGCCAGTGAGCTGCAGTAGGTTGCTGATGAAAATGAAAGCAATGCACGCATGAATTGGCAGTGATTTGCTTCCCAAGTGGGTGGTTTCTCAAAATCCTGGCTTTCCGTTGCGCATGTCCGCAACGGAAATTGCAGCATGTTCAAGGGTACAGAAGTGGATCATAGTTTTGAGAAACTGCCAAGACGTTTTCAGCAATCTACTGGGCCCCCTAGGCCTTGAAGAAACTAGCGATGCAAAGAATGTCAGATTCCAGGCGTCTCTGACAGGAACCGTCCAATCGAGCAACCACCCAAACGGTTACCACAGATCATCCGCATAAAGGGTCCCGACAAGGGACTTACTTGTCACTGGGCAGAGGTCCTCACATGGCAACATCAGAATCAGGGCCCCTGCGCTGGTGACCTGCACCTGTAGGATCCACCTGGGGCAATGAACCAAAGAAGCGCTATCGAGTTTCCAGGTCCTTCTGTGCTAGAAGTGACCTGGGGAGCGTCAGCTCATGCTGCGGCACATGCCACCCCAGTTTCTTAGCCCAAGTGCTTTGAAGTCTCCTCTGCTTGCGCAAACTCATGGAACACAGCTGACCACAACACACTCGAAAGAAATCTCAGGAAGGCACCGCCATTCTTCGTTGGCTTGGCCGCAGGCCCAGTTGCCTTGATGAGCCCATGCTCCGTCATGTGATGGACCTTGACAGGCGATACAAGCATGGAATGCGCGGCTTGGGTACCTGCTTTGGGAGAGATACGTGCTGATTAGGGAAAAATCGGAAATGCCAAATCAAACGTCAAGTGTCTCTTGTCCACTACGAATCAGCATGTCTAATGCCTCAGAAAGCAGATCACACTGAGATCACAAATGACAGACTATCGGCGCTTGCATGGAAAGGCCGGCGCAGCAGGTGGGCTGCAAGGACAATTAACAAGCGGTCGCACCATGGTCTCACCTGTCTGTGTCAATGCTAACTGTGCAAGCCACAGCAACTCTGCGCTTAGTCATCCAGACCCCTAAGGGACTGCGCAGCACAGGAGATCTGAGCCGCCCGCTGCGGTGTTGAGAGGAAATGCCTCCCCAGATGTGATGTCATCGAGTTAGGGTATGATTGGTATGTTGGTTTCAGGCTCATGCAGTCTTGATTTGGTCTTGGGCATGTCCAATTCCATCTAAGACCTGCTTGCTGAAGATATTGAACGGTGCATACTCGCGTGTCGATATGGCAGAGCCCATCTCAAATTGTATCTCGTGCTGAGGAAACTTGTGAGACACTGTGCAGGGAGCCCTGGCATAAGCTGGATGTGTGACGACATCAGGCTGGTGCCCGTGTTCAGGCTGGACCCATAGTAACTCCAGCAATAAGAAAGGTCAGCTACGCCTCGACGCTCCAGAGTCACTGAAATCCCTTGCATCCTATTTCAAGTGTCAACTAGACTAAACTCTGAGCGCCTACCTCTTTAGGCTTCTGGAAGCTGGAGTCAGAAGCCGATACGGGAGACATGGGGTTGGATGATGAAATAAAGACTACCCAACGAATCATAGCTTGCAGCCACTTCGGACTTCGAACGGATTCTCAATGCTGGAATATGACGGGGACACCCAGATGTGCCAAATGCTGATACAGATACGGACAGACCCTCAATAATGAATTCACAGTATAATTTCCAAAACCATTCACAATAGCATGCATAATGCTTGAACCCCTGACCACTCTCAACCCTAAGAATAGAGAAAGCGTACGAAGAAGTTGCAGCGTGGAACCGCAGATGACAATAAAAGTTGAGTCCAGCATTGGAACACTGCTAGCGCTGGGGCTCAAGCTTGTGATCCTTCATGGCTCGCACCCTCCCCCTGGCCGGCAAGGCTTTGCAACAGAATGCTGCCATGGACTTGGAGATAGCGTCAGCTCAAAAATATAGATCTGGGGCTCCAGGGCAAGATCCATCAGACAAGAGACCAATGTCATGCAGAAAGTGGAGATTCGTTTTTATGATGTCAGTACCCCCCTATGCTCAAAGCAAACTTCTTGCAAACATTCCAGATCTCCGTCAACAAAGGGGGGATGGCTTGCGACACTTGCGACACCTTGGGTAGAGCAATGCTTGCCAAAAAAGGCAGCTGGCTTCATCGTGTCCAGCAAGTCCAGGAAATGGTCACCATCCAGATCACCAACCTGTCTTCAACAACAACCACATCTTGATGCTTCAGACCCTGGAGCTCATCCGCGTTGCAGACGCGTGTGCTGCTACCAGACATCCAGGAACTGGCAACCGAAAAAGAAGGGGATTCCACTCGCAGAAGTGAACGAGATAAGAAAAGCACCTTACACAACTGCAATGGCCGTGAGCCAGCGATGGATGGGGTAATATAGGGATAAGGAAAATAAAATGGAAACTACTATATCATAGAGTTATGTTGGGGTTATGTATGGAAAATAAAATGGAAACTACTATTTAGGGTTCAGTTCAATGTCAATTCAGAGCACACTGCGACTGGCAGAAGTGGTCTCAAGTGCAAAGACTTCTGAGGGTTTAGGGTTTAGAGTTTAGGGTAAATTCCGATGAAGACGAAACATGTCGGCCATTCTCCTTGCTCGGGCTTCTATACAGGGGTTAGGCATACAAGGATGGGTCATCCCCAGGATTTTCTCCGGATAAGCTCTTAGGGCATGAGGAGCAATCAAGAATACATATCAAAGGGGTTAGGGCCTCAGGAACCACCGATTTTGAATGTTTATGGGGCTTTGACGTGTACGTACTGGAGGCCTAAAATAAAATCCTTTGGGCAAAATCCGCAAACCTAAAATTTCGGCATGCCTCCTCAGGCGCTGTCGTCGCCAGCCCTCGCCTCCCACTATCACAGCGGGAGGCTCAGGCTTTGTAGTCTTTATCGTCAAAAATGCCTCCGACTGTGACAGTGGAAAGCTGCCCAGCATTTCCTGGGTTCACCTTCCTACGGGGGCCAACAAAATACACAAATTAAAATCTTTCAAACGGCCACAGGAACCCGAAAACAAAAACCTGGATGAAGAATCGATGATTTTTTTTCGAGGCCTGAGCCACTGGATTTCATTTTGCCGCATCCTACCCGTATCTTCTATAGAATCAATCTAGCACGGAACTTCTTACATACCTTCTCATGCATGCCACTATACGACAGTTATAAGAGCCTTGAGCTGAAAAAGGAGAGTCAAAACACTGCCGTTTCACGACAGCACCCACCCCAAAGATGACACAAAGATTTCAAAGGATCAAATAGGGCAATATAGGGTTAATATTAGGGTTATATAGGGATAATGAACAAGAAAATGGAACCTACCATTTAGGGTTTAAGGTTTTTAGGGTAAAGCAGCATTGCATGCACCCGAGCCTTCGTGAGACAGGTACGGGAAGCACTGCGCCGCGTGTCCTACACGACATGTGAAATTTTCAAATTTCCCGTAGCTATTTGAAGAAACTTACGTGTGTTGAGAAAATTGCACTGTCCAGCTCTTCAGTTTGCTGAAGTCATGACATATCAGCCTTGGCGAACGTCGAGGATGAAGCACCTGTGCATTGAGCTGATGAAAGAACTTCGGCTTCTTCACACTCCACTGGTTGCGGAAAACACACGGCTTGAGGTTGCAAACCTCCAACACATCCCCGAATGTCGCTTGATGCTGCCTGGCTCATGTTCAGATCACAAGTAGCACATGCTGGGTTTCTGCCTCCGCAAAGGGATGCTGTTCACTTGGTTTGACACTTAATGTGCCTGAGATACAAGCACGCGTTGTCAGCTCGGGACGCATCTTTGTGCGAGTTCAGCGGTGGCTGCGCTTGTGGGCAGAGGTTGAGTCTTCTAGCAGCGTGAGGATTGGCAGCAGAAATAAAGATTTTCAGTCTGCCTTCTTGGGGGTTAAGGTTCAAGCTGCTTGGTTCAGGGTTGAAGTACAGAGCTCGCATATTGTTACACATATGGCTGCCACTGCGTGCTGAAGACTCATGTCTACCTTGCTCCATGCAGTAGAAATACCACAACTTCTGCTTCGTAGGTCTAGTGCTTCTTAGCAGAGGCATTAAGGATTGCTTTCACTTCACGAGATACCTCTTCGGACAGCGATGATGCCCCCTCCATAGCCTTCATCACCTCTGCAAGCGCTAAGACATTGGACGCCCTCAAGGGAGGCTTGCAAAGCAACTTCACCAGTGCTTCTGCTCGGGGAGCCAGCGGTGCCAAAGCACCAAGGGCTTGCGCAGCCACGCCGTGAACCTCAGCCGGACCTTCTAGCAATCGTACCAGTGCCATCTGAAGCGCGGGAACAAGCGGCCGTAATGCCGTGGTGCGCTGCAGCAACTCTGTGATGGCTGAAACTACAGCGATCTGAAGTTCGGTATCCTTCTCACCGAGAATCCTAAGAAGCGGGCCAGCGAGCTTCACAGCGTGGCCTTGCAAATCAGCTGACGCAGTGCACTTGAAGAGTCCTGAGCACGACTCTGCGAGAGACCTCCGCTGCTGACCAGCATGTGTGGCACATTGTAGAAGCGGAGCCAAAGCATCTAACGCCTCTGGGGCAATCTGCCCTTCCGTGCTGGACAAAGCTGCAGCAAGACAGGGCGCAAGCGCCTGACACAGTGACGCAGCCCCTGACAAACTGGTTAGACCCTGCAGCGCAAGCGAATAAGCCTTGGCAGGAGATCTGTCAGGTGAAGTCATCAGCACACCTGGCACTAGGACATCCAGCAAAGCCTCTGCTTGCGATGGAGGCCGTTGCATTGATCCAAAACAGGCTGTAAGAATACGCGCGGCTGCCTCTGAGTCGTTGCTTGCGCGTCCTTGCTCAGTAAGTCCAATTCTGGAAACCACAGCAGCGATGAACTCGTCGGCACCAGCCTCATCCAACCGCGAGAGGATTGCTGCTGCAGCGCTGCCTACTGGACTGGGCTCGGAACTCTCGAGAACTGCACCCGCATCGACACACGCTGATGCCAAATCTGGTGCCACCTCTCGCAGTGGAGCCACGGCAGCAGCCGTTGCCGCAGTCAGGCAAGAGATCTGCCCAAGGTTGTGGGGCGGAGCACCAGCCATTCTGACCAAAGCTGACAAGAAGGATGCAGAACTGCTGCTGGAGTTGCTGGACATCCCCGCAACCAAACGCTCCAAGCCTTTGCACTGCTCATCATTCAGACTTACTTCAATCTGGCAGAGCTCTTTCACGAAAGGCTCTGCCAACATCGTAGAAGGCACCGCAACACAACAGGCAGCGGCCGCCTTTCGCAGCGGCTCTGCATCTTCATCTTCTGAGCCAGCTTCGAGCAATGCGCTCTTGATCCCAGTTACCAGCGCTGAGTCCCTCAAGATGACTTTCTGGCCCTTCTCGTCCCGCAAGATCTCTGAAAGACCTTCACACGCAGATCTTCTGACACTCAGTTCCTCAGCTCGCAAAGCGTCACAAAGCGTCGGCACCAGATCCTCGATGACGCCTAGCTTCGGCTCAAAACGCCCTTGCCTGGGCTGCTGTTAAGGAACTTAAGTTAAGTTACTATATTGGGGAAACCTTTTATTTACGATATATACCCATAATGGTAACTTAATTTAAGTTCCTTAACAGCAACCCAGTTGCAGATTGACAGCCGCACGACCCGCTGATGCAGCTACGGTGGCTTCCCCCCCTGAAAGGTCGGTGGCCAGTCGCTCGAGCAGAAGTGGTCTAAGATCCTTGAGCTGCTTTCCAGCATTACCACCAGCCTCATTTGCTGCACGCCAAACTCGGTCCGCAGCCCGACGCACAACAGCGTTAGCGTCAGACTGAGCCACCACGCCAGCTGCCACGAGACCTGCCCATGCGGCAGGGGCTGCACTTGGCGTGAATGTCTTTTGCACCAGCAGGATGAGTGCTAATTCAGCTCCTGCGGTTCGTGCTAGTGGTTCATCTGCGCGTAACGCTGACTCCAGTGCTGCGGCCACGGCCGCTGCTGTCTCAGGGCTCCTCGACCCTTCCGCTACAGCCGTCAAGCCACGGCGACCAGCTTTCCTGATGGCCTCATCTTTGTCAGACAGGGCTTCGCTCAACACAACAAGGGTGGAAGCAAGATCATCTTCACCACCCTCTGTGTCTCTCAGTGCTTTTGGCAAGTGCGCTATCACTGTGAGAAATCCGATGCAGCCATTTCTTGCACCCTTAAGGATCTGCTCAAAAAGCTCTGAACGATCCTCAGAAGCTGCCAGCGCAGCTGCCAAGCCCTGTGCAGCGCCCTCCATTTTTGCCGCTTCGCTTGTGCTCTGGAGCTTTTGCACCAAAGCTGAGGCCACGTCACCTTAGCTTTTGCATAGCAACTGCCTGAGCATCGCATTGAAACGTTCATGCTCAGAAATACCAAGAGAAACGCCCTCAAACCACACCCCAACGTCTCACATAATGTGGGACTGCTATGATTAGTCCCTCAATCTCAGGCCCTGCCCAAAAACAGCTTGCCAACATGAGCCCCTCAAAGGGTACCCAAAAATCTCGCCATACTATGAAGACGGCCGTGTGAGCCCCTCTGGCCGTACTCAAAAAATCATGCCACACTACATGAGTTGCCATGCTGAGTCTCTTCACCAACAACCCAGAGCTCGCTTCCTTGAAATCCTTGTAATGCCTGCTTACCTCAAATGATACAACACGTCACAAAACAAATGAGAAAAGTTTCACATAAACTTGGCATATCACCAGCACCTTCATCGCCACCCGGTGCTGCAGAGGTTGCGGCAGCTAAGACTCCAATAGCCTGCGCGGCTGCGTCTCGGACGGCTGGGGTAGTATCAGCAAGGAGGGTCTCAAGTTTTGGCCGCAATGTGGCCAGGTATGGCCCTAGCTCCTCAGCATCCACGGCCCACTGGCTCAAGGTTCTGACAAAGTTGGCTCCCTTCCGTCTAACCTCAGCGTCCCCCTTGGAAATGGCACGCTCCACCACAGGGCAAATAAGAGCACAAGATGCACCGCTCACTGAGGTTGTGTAAACAGTTCTGAGGAGCCCATCTAGAGCCTTAGATAGTGCCACATCCCCTGGCTCAAGGAGTGCGGCTATGAGATCTGATGATAATGCAACAACAGAAGGGTGATCGATAGCAGCACCGATTTGCTCCAACACCTCACGTGCAGCGTTACGGAGCTCTGCACGGGTGCCGGCTCCAGCATCACAAAGGAGAGGCACAGCCTTTGGGACGACGGCCAGCAGTCGTTTGGGTGCACTTGCAACCAGTTCTGAAATGATTGGCTTCAGCAGCTCTGCTGCCGAAAGTTGCGTTCGCCAACGCTTGTCCTTGAGCCCCTCCAGCACTGGATTAATCATGAGCCGTACACCACCGCTGCTCACCTGGCTTACAACTGTCTTTGCTGCAGCGCGCCCAGCAACTTGAACATCTTTGGCAGAGTCTGAACAGCTCTCTAGCAGCAAAGGCATTGAGGCCATTGCAAACGGCTCAAAGGTTCGACCCAAGGCCTGCGCCAGGGCTTGCAGCAGCAACAGTGCTGCCTCGCGCTTGCCCGCCGATGTCTTCCCCGAAGTGGCTGCATACTCCTTGACAATCTCCATGATGCCCAACTTCTTCATTGCTGGCACACCTCCGGATCCTTGTACAATGGCAGCGATCCCTAAAGCTGCACCACGTCGGGTACCTTCCTGCGCAGACGACAAGTCTGGGATGAAGTCCTTGCGGCAGATCTCTTCGGCTGCGTCCGGGTCTGCTGCCAGTAATGGCACGAGCGCATCTGCCAAAGCGCGCTGAGCGACAGCGGAGTTCGTTGGCTTTTGCAATCGCCTTACAATTCTCAGTCTAATGGCACCTTGCCTCTGGCTTCCAGCTTCCAGCTTCAGCGCCAGCTTTCCAAACAGCAAGGCATCGACTAAGCCGTTGGCCTCAAGGGCCTGTGGCGTGTTCTTGCCTTTGTGCTGCTGCACTTGGAAGTACCCCTTCAGTACCTCATCAACAGCAGATACACTCTTCTCATCTGAGGCCATGCCCTCAATGACCAAGGCTCCTGCTCTCAGGAGCTTGTCTCTATCATCATCTGACATATCCGCATTTAAAGTGTTCAGAAGCCAGGATAGCGCTCCAGTGGCTCGACCAATATCAGAGGACTCCGTGACACCTGCTCTGCTGCACAAGGCCGCCAGTGCTTCAGCAGAACTCGACACCTCTGGAAAGGCTTTGGTAGCCTTTTTGTTTGCGGCCTCTTCTGCCAATTCTGCAGCAGTCTTCGGCTTCTCTACATCTGGGAAATCTGCTGCATTAAAGACTGGAGAAGCCTTCTTCTGTCCCAATGCAGGCCTTTGCGGACCTGCTGCGTAGCCAGTTGGTACTCGCGGAGCGGGCGCAAATTTAGGCTTAGCCGTTGCCTGCACCGAGGTGGCCGTGGCTGCTAACCCCAAGGGTCCACCTTTAGCCCATGCCCCGGTAGCTGGTCCAGCTGAGGGAGCTGAGGGAGCTGACGGAGCACGGCATGGAGCTGAGGCAGCCATGCCTGGGCCTCTAGCGGCTGGTGCTCCAGCCGATGCAGAGGCTTCTGCAGCAGCACCGGCACCTTGGGACCATGCTGATCCAGCAGGCTTCTTGGGCGCAGCCGGTGCCAAGACACCCTTCACATCGACCTTCTCGCCGCCGAACTTCTTCTTCACCATGGATTTTTAGTCGCAAGGCGAAGCCCAGATGGAACCAGCGTTCCAGCTTTTAGTCGTGCTTCGAACTGCACTGCCAACAACATGGGCCACTAAGCATGGCCGCACGATCATTATCCATTTGTTTCGACGTAGATGGTCTATGACTGAGAGTGCACGTCCTGCTAATTACTCTTGCTGCAGCAAGTCTTGCGTGTCTTGCGCATGAAGATGAGACTGCCATTGGCGGTGGTGACGGTGGTTGGTGTCTCTAGAGTCAAGCTGCTTGTGATGAGGCCTTAGCACACCTTCAGCTAGATGGCTCAACGGATCGGTCACATCGCACAATCAGTGGCACCTGTTCTTATCACGTCCCCACCTTTCTTATCCAGTGTGCCCAGTTGCCCCAGAGTGGCCCAGCTCCAGGTTGGATATCTTAAGGTTTAGACCCTACAAAATCTGCTTGAAACGGCACAACTATTTCGTGAGCCCCAACCACTGAAAGCCAAAAGGATCCTACACAGCAACTTCGATATTGCCTGAAAACAGAAATCTACTAGATTCACGACAGAGCACAGGCACCACGAGCTAGAACTCTCCCAATCAGACTTTGCGACAAATGCAGCTACCGACCCCGCCCTGGGACGCCAGCTGCCAGGCAGTAGAAGATGATGCGGCCACCCTGCATTCAGCTCACATGGAATACTTAGCATCGACATTGGACTTGAGGAGCTTAAGGCCTCCTCTGCACTCAACCCTGCACCAAGTTGAACCTGCAATTGCATTTTGAAGCCAAGGGCATTAGCTGGAACGCTCTTGCAACAGCTTAATTATATGTAAAGTTCTCAAGCGTTCTGAGGCATTGTCATTCCAGGCGGCTGTCCTTTCGCCTAAGTCTTGCATACCCGTGTACCTGCCAGGAGAAATCTGCTGGAGCATGCCTTTCCTGCTTCCAGTCTGACCTTGTGCCAGCATCTCATCTTGCTGTCGGCGACGGTTCTTCGCACGCTCTCAGAGTTCGAGATCCAAGGCTTAGGATTTGGGGTTTAGGGATCCAGGGTGTGAAGTGTTGGTTTTCAGGTTGAGAAGCTTGGTGCTCCAAGCTGCAATCAAGTACAGGGAACCATATTGTATGGCTACGCACATACTCAAGATTGGGAGTTAATAGCGTCGGGACTGTCAGCGTGGATTGACGGTCTCGGCACCAACGGTTGGGCAGTCAGCATGAAACTAAACCCTCAACAAAGCAAACCCTAAACTACCCCAAACTTCAATCGCTTTTGTGGAAGGTGCGTCATGTATTTTTTTGGTTGAGCAGTCAAACTGAAGTCCATCCCTGCAGGTCAACTCAGCGGAGCCTGCTCATTGACGCTTGCTGGTGGCATGCTGTACCTGCGTGTAGGCTGTCACATTCCCATAACAATGGCAGAATCAGCAAGGAACATGGCAGGAGCAAGGACAATCATAATGCAGCAACATCAACCAGCAGTTCAGGAGCCCCAAGGTTTCACTCTTCCACATCAGCTGGTCGCAAACTTTCAGAGAGTCAACTGACAGCAGTTCTCCGAATGTTGCAGACAACAAGACACCAAACGTCTAGTTAAGTTACCTCCATTTCGACTGCGCTGAAACATTGAGTGCCCGCACAGGCTGCACGGTCATCATGCGTAAGCCGAAACTGTGAGGCGGCCACCTTTTGAAATTGCATGTGGCTGTCTGACCACTGGCAACATGGACATTTCTCAAATTGAGGTCCGAAACCACAACTGCATTTTCCTTATCCTGGGGACGAAGGGACGTAACTTGAAAGCTGCCAGGCGAGAGGTCGAAAAGAAGCAGGTTCATACAAGGCTGACGTACGTTGGGCCAAAAAGATTGCTTGCGAGCAAAAAGCTGGACCTGGTCATCTCGGCGGCACCTACACTCGGATTACATGCCCACAATGTCCACAATGGCCTCACCGTTGCCACGAGCAAAATTAAAGAGGCCCGGCAGACCTTTAAGCATCGGTCCATCTCAAAATGAATGCCTTTCTTTCGAAAACCCCAATATGCTGACATCCTTGTCATTGAGGTAGAAATAGGTTCGCTGACATCTCAACACGACTCATGCCTGCAAGTGCAAAACAGGTATCAAATATTTTGGGGAATCATCTTCGCACATGTTGAGTGAACGTCAAACATCTGTGCGTCCGGGGAACGAGAAGAACAATGGATTCAAGGCAAGGGTATAGGGTTCCAGACTGCCTGAACTTCGAAGTCATCACCGAGAATTGAAGCTAGAACGTAGATCCTATGACTTAGGGCGATCCTTGAATTCCATGAAGTTGGTGTAGATGCCATCCGAATGCATGCTGATATGCATCCTCCGCATGAGACATCAGCTGCTATAACGGCTAATATAGTTCTAACTCTAACGCACACGTTACCTAGGTCAGGTCGGCTGGGTCAAAATGATTAACGCAAGCAGCAACTTCCCCAAAACAAACCGACAGACTGGATCCTAACGCAAGTCTACCGCTCAGGCTTGAAACACATTGCAGAAATCCTCCATATGCTCAGCAATCCCACATTAAAAAGTTTTGTAAGAAGGCGGAAGAAATCCTGTCGCGAAGCTGAAGGTCCCTAGACCGTAAAAAGCGTCCGCAATCTCAAGCCTGACGACTGGCAGGCATGCAGCTCCATTGCAGCCCACAAGCTGATGCGTTGGAAGATAAAGGATTCAAGTTTCAGGGCTGAATGCAGTCCTTGTCATATGAAAAGGTAAACCCAGAAAGCAAAACAAAACTGAAAATGCCCTTTAAGTTCGCATAGCACCATGAATTCACATGAACCAGTACTTTTGAAACATGCCAGCATGACACCTGCCAAGGCGATGCTGCAGAGCCGAAAAGCTCTCTTATCAAGGAAAGCTGTCCGCGGGAGCAGTTTGATTCAGGAAACTTTTTTTTCCAAAAAAAAATGGCCCCTAAGGATCTAGGGGTATATGAGTCAAGATGTTATTGAGAAATACCCGCCTGGAAATTTTATGAGGTCAGCACGCTTCTGGCCCGTTGAACTGTTCTAGAGTTGCTCACTAGATCACAGCGGGTCTAACCCCCAAATGGCTTAAGCCGCTACAATCACTGGTTGGGAGCCAACACGGCTCAACCTGGGAACCATGAGAGCTAGGGGAGGTCAGCAGGACCCTTCCTACCGCAGCTCTCATGGACCACGACATCGGTTTCGTGTGTAGGGTTCAGGATTTGAGGATTTGGCTTTGCGTTGAACTTGCTTCGAAGCGCACACGGAGCTCGTGATGGGGGCAGTCGGAACGGAAGGTCTGGTAGCTTCCAATGAGGGGGTCCTAACTTTCTAGCTCAGATGCATCAATACTTTGTAGGAGGCTAGCCATGCAAGGATCCCTCATTTCAGAAACTCCCATCAAAGCAGCCGCAGACGTGAGACCGCGGAATCCGAAGCTCTGTACACTCCCAAGGTGCACCAGAGGCTTTGGCCTTCCGTGAAAGGATTCACGGTACTGTCTGAGAGCAATGTCAGGGCTTGAATAACTGAATAGGGTTGGGGGTGGAGTATGTTCTAAGTATAAAGGGTATATGGGTGGATCATGTCGAAAGCTATCCAGGCTCCTAAGGTGCTTGTACCACATACATGACAATTAAAGTAATCATTCTCATCATATGCTACACAGCAGAATCCCCATCATCATCACCACCACCATCACCGCGAGCAGCGGCACAAATTCGTGAAACGTATTCAATCGTGTCATTTAGTTACCGACATTGCATCACAAAACACTATCCCATGGGGGGAACCTGTGCTTCGCCACGAAGGGGGTCTTTAGGGCATTGTGCCGATAGCTATGGGCCATGGGTGTAGGGTTTGGGTCTGGCGTGTACGTCATGCCCCGAATCTGCCGGTCAGTGTTGCATTGTAAGCGGTCACTGCCTTTACAGGTAACCCAGCTTCCTGGACATCCCTACACAATCGTTTCGCCTGCTCTTGAACCTTTTGTGAGTTGCACTCGTGACTAGCAGGTCCCCGCAGTTTTGAAAAATCTCAGAAATAGTAAGGACCTTCCTGGAAAGCGATTGAGAAGCTTTGATAAATTGCACCCGGCAGGTCGCTCGGCTATGGGCGAAAAAGGTGCGTCTGGGTCAGCATCCACACTCTGCAACCCTGTGTGGATTGTCCAGGACATCTTCTCCAACTATCAGTCTGCTACGAGCTCACTTACATTGCTCCCTGAAACATGTCTCGACTTGTCCGTCTCACTGGCTGCCGCTTTACAGCGAATTTGGAAGATAAGCCACCTCAGGCAAACTCCTGGTGTCTTCCTTCACTATGGCTGCTGCATTAGCAACCTGTGCATTTCACTGGCCCGCAATGTCTGGCAGCCCCCCTGCTTGGATCGCAAGAGGCTTGGCGAAACTGGTATGCATCAAGTGCCAGTGTAAGACTCCAGCCTGCAACAAAGCTGGAGCACCGCGACAAGGTGAAAAAGTCTTTTGGCAGTGTCAAGAACGATCCAAACAGAGAAAGCAGCCAAGTGTTGAATTTTGGGGCACAAAAGCTGGCATGTTTCGCGAATGTCCCCAGCTGACGTTTCCGAAAAGCGGAAGGCTGCCCTTTCCAAAGGTCCTCATGGTTTGGAGGCTCCCTTAATTTTGAGGAAGCTTTTGGAAACCGCCAGATGCAGGCGCAGAACGCAGAAAGCTTCCGAATTCATCGTAACTGGCTAAGATCGCGAGAACCCACTGCTATCTGCTGACGCGATTTCGGTCAACAGCGTGCAAGCCTTGGATAGAAAGAATTCTGAAACTGCAGGCCCCTAGCATCTAGTGGCACCCCAAGGTGTGCTGGAGGCTTTCGCTGCAGTAAGTTGAAAGCAACGGGCGCTTTCAACATGTTCCCGGACGGTCACCTCATATACCCGAAGCTCTCGCCGTTCAGGATCAAAGGACGGGCACTAG
>CAJNIZ010007112.1:0-16619 GCA_905231905.1 Symbiodinium pilosum
AACGAAAAGCGCAACTCTAACAGTAAAGCTAAATAAGGGGAAAAGCAAGCACACTCTGATTTACTTCTGCAAGGATTCACAGCGATTGCGTAGAACGCTCAAAGGCGGGGGGTGGATCCGAAGCACCCTTCAAGGCGGGGGGCTTCATGTCTTACAGCTTAGCAGCAGGCAACACGTATCTGTCGCATGCCCGCTGGAATCTAAATAATTTCACCTACACTCTTTCGGTTGTGCTCAGAAATTGGGGATGTATTTATTTTTTGCCGTGAGAGCACGTTCTGGTGCTGCATTGTCGATTTTCCACCTGGGTGGGCCTAATAGGTTGCCGGCTGATCATCCGTAGCCCGCATCTTTGCGTAGATTCTTTTCTCCAAGATTCTGAAACAAATTGTAACTTAAAACCTGGCGCTGATTCTATATCATTGACCGCACGGACTCGTTCTGCAACGTCGATGGGTGTGTTTTAGAAGATGTGTCTGTCTTTGCGAAAGCGGGAGTGCTAGATTTCACCACAAGCTCCCCTTCAAGGCACCCCTTCAAGCCACTTAAGCCGCCTTGAAGCCTCCCTTCAAGCCCTTCAAGTCTCCCTGAAGCCTCCTTCAAGCCTTCCTTGAAGTCCCCTTGACAGGAAGGATCCTAAGACCCTTCACGAAGGGCGAGCTTCAGCGTTGAAAGCTTCGAAGCCCCCTTCAAAGCCCCCTTCAAAGCTTCTCTTCAACGGCTTGAAGCCTCTCCTTCATTTTAGAGCTCGATCCCTTCAAGCCCTTCAAGCCCTTCAAGCCCTTGAAGCCCCCCTTAAAGCCTTGACCCTTCGTCCTCCCCCCTCCGAAGGACCCCTCCCTCTTCAGCTCCCCCTTCAAAGGGGTGTGAAGGGTTCCACCCTTCAAGCCCCCTTCAAGCCCCCCTTCGCCGAAGGGTGACGGGCTTAAACAGATCTTCAGACTGCTGCAGCACCTCTTGGCTAACATTTTTTAGAGATTTTATAGATGCTAAAAAGCCGCCCTATGTACTAGCTGAGGCAGGAGGCTTCCGAATTCTATAATAGTTTTTCTTGTAAGAAGTAGAGAAGTCCCCAAAGTCTATATGAAGCGTCTGGCCCCTACACATTGTAAACCCGCAGGTTTAACAAGCTCTAAACCCCTTTTTTCCACTCTGCCAAACACAGTGATATCCTAAGTATTAATTTTAGGCGCGTAGAAAAAAATAAAAAAAATCGAAAAAATCGAAAAAATCGAAAAAATCGAAAAACAAATTAAAAAAATCGAAAAAGAATTATGTCGATGGGAACAAAGCCAATCTAGGTTTTCCCCGCCGGGGAAGATGTGGCGATCCATGCTCAAGATATATGGCAAGAAGAATCCATCCAGCTTTTGGTTAGAAACGATCTGCGCATACTTACTCGTTCCATGATGTGGACTTACGGTGACTGCATGTACAACTGAATGCAACTTTTACAAAGCTATTAAGGCTGCTGTCAAGGCTTGTGGCAGCACCTATCCACCAAGAAGCTTCTTTTTGAACAGTGGTGGGCAAGAGTCTAGATGTGTTTGTTAATAGCAAGCTTCTTTGGTCAAGAAGTATGTGAAATGTGCGACTGAAACGCGTTGAGACACTGGAAAACCGGTGTCTTACGCCTGAGGGAAATTATTTCGATGCTTTGGGCTTTTGCTCAATCAACAGTTTCACAATGGAGAGGCAGGGGGGTCATTGGTATCTTTGGAGTGGAGATCACCTTTGATGTTGACACATTTGTCCTTTGAAGTATACTGATCTAGATCGACTATCTTGTGATAGCTGCCTGATTTTGATGAGTTTTACTGGTGATCGATTGCTTCTATAGGTCATAAGACAACGCGCATGTACAAATGGCCGACGTCCAATAGTGATGCAGGCGCTGATGAGCAGGAGGCATTACACGAATTATGTGGAATGCTGAATAATCATCTCTTCTAGTCGTGTTTTTGCGCTCGGTGGTGTGCATCTCACATTCTTGACATTGTGTAGGTCACTTGACCCCAGGATCAAGGGAAGGGCCCGGACGAGCAAAAAAACAACAACTGCTTGGTAAGCTGCAGCTCCAGGAAAAGGACGTTCGCTTGCCTGAGTCCGTCTGAAGTCGTAGGCTGCACTTCCAATGTGCGCCGCGCAAAGTAGGATGGTAGGAGTAGCTTTGAAGAGCTCAACTAACTTCATTTTGGAGCTTGTGTCATTAGACATCAATTCCTTTCTCACAGCTCCACCAGATCTTGCCGCAGAAATCACCGCAAATACCTATGATACTGGAATTCGGCGTTTGCGATGGAATTCGGCGGTTGCGAAATCACCGCAAAGACCATGGCATAAGAATTGCGGGTCCAGGCGGGTCCTAGAAGTTGAAAGAAGACAGGGAAGAAAGCCAAAAATGAAGAAAATAAACGGAAGAAAGAAAGTCAAGGTCGAAGAATAAGCAAAGCCGAGGAAAAAGAAGAAGACAAGGAGGCGAAAGATGAAGAGAAGAAAAAGAAGCGACAAGCGCGTCGTGAAGGGATGATCAGGAAGAAAGTTGAGAAAGGGAGCTAAGAAAGAAAAAAGGTACAGAAGAAAAAGAAGTGAGCAAGGCGTGTAGATGCCGCAGATCGAGCATAAGAGATCCTCATCATGATGATGAGAAGAGAGATGATCCAACATCAATGGTATGAAGCCTTACGATGCTTTATGTAGTGAGGGCAACATCCCAGCCTTACGACCCGTAGGCGCTGTAAAGCAGCTTCAACGTAGTTCGTTGGAGACGGCTACAAAAGCGTGAACGCCTAAGACCGCTTAGAATCACGACAAATTTGAAGTAGCTTGTACAAATTAATCTTCTGGTAGGTTGAGAGCGCCACGCCAACCTTGCGTGAAAAAGAACTGAGCTGAATGGGCTTTGTTTCAGTTGTAGTTACGTTACGTGTCATCTATGACGTATTCGTTCGTGGTTGATCATGATCATCCGTTTTGTTGATGGCTTTCAAGTTAATGGGCGCAGCCCAATGCAGGTTAGTTTAAAGCGACTGTTGAGTCGATCAATGGCTGAGTGATGAAATTACTGTCGTTGATCCAGAGTCGATGATGTGACTTCGAGAGTTAAGCATCAGACAAATCAAGTCGTCTCAAGGGGTCCAAGACGGGTATGATGATCGGTCCTTGAATGAAGTGTCTTGATGGTATGACCTTTCGTTGATCTTGAGCAGTCGTGTGATATGGGAATGAGATGATCGGCTGAGTAATTGTTTCTTTGTGCAGAATGATTTTTTGATTATGTGGATAAGAAAACGCACGGCAATCGAAGAGGGCGAAACAAACATTTCATTTCTGTACATGTGCCACATGAGCTTAATGTAGCATGTAAGTTTCACTCCGTTGTTTCAGGTTCAAAACCATTTAGCAGACTGCAGCCGCTGTAGAGAAAAAGAGTGCCGCCAGTGGTGAGGTTGAGCTGGGTAGACTAGATCGGAGAGACCGTAAAAATCGGTCTAAAACTTTCATGTGCGCTTCTAACAAACCCTGACCTTTCATGTCTACTGGCTTTGCGTGTGCGCGAAAAGAATCTGGCAGACCGTATTGACAAAACTCAGGCTCATATATGCTGAGATGAGTGCTCTGCGTCGTGGGAAGTCTTTTGCTGCTTGAGCGAGCAGTTATTGAACTGCTGCGGCAGCCTCAGCATGCGCCCACATATGCTGCGTGCGCAGCATTTCATTTTGACTGTAAAGTGCCAATGTCAGTCCTGCGCCGTGTGCTGCTACATCGAACAACTATTATACGACTGCGTGACAGCCTTGGCGTGGCGCTCAACGGTAGTGCGTTGTGCGTGTTCTTCTGCCTGGCAGCCCTTGGCGTGCTTGTTCGTTACGCGAAAATGCTGCCTGTGTTACTCTGCAATTCGCTGCTCTGCGTGTCAATATATGTTGCTCCGTTCCTTTTTGAAGGCTCTTGAACTCTTGAGATGCTCATGGCCGCAGCTGACAAAGCTTATGCAGGTGCTCTCACGCACGCTTAGGGCATGATGGTTGCCCTTCTGCAAGAGTGCAATGTATCTGAACGCTACGTGACAGTCTCTTGCAGTTCAGTGTGACAGAGTTCGGCTTGGTAGCCACATTTTTGAAGCAGCGTGAGTGCAGTTTTGTGTTCGGAAAGTTTTTCCATATGCTATATGGTTGTGAGCTGGGATTTGCTCAGGCTCAGACACGAAAGAAGAGCAGCAACGGCAAGACTAAGAAGGAAGTTTTGAAAATTTCATTTTTTGACATGACAAGCTTTGTTTTGGCAAACAGACACAGATTTGCAGCGTGGCACGCGCTTGGGGTGATTTGACAGTCGGCCAGGCGGCCAGTTTTTCATGATTGAAAGCTGAGCAGCACCAGTCCCCAGTCAATGAATCATTACCATGTCCATGTCAGCAGCTTTGTGGTTTCAAGCGGCTGTCAAGCGTCACGAACAAGTAGGGTTGTGAGTTGTAGTCTGTTGCAATTGGCAAGGAGTAGAGTAGTTTTGGCCCTATTTTCTTTTGTTTATCCTGGAAGGTGAGTCTTAGCCAACTGTTACCTCTAGCCGCGGGGGGGCCTGCAGTGTAGCGTGTAGTAGCCTCGTAGTCTGATACTGGAAGTGCTTAGAAAACCCCAACAACGGACCTTGAACGGTTGAGGCAAGAACTTCATTTCACGTTTGTTGGAGACCAGCTTGGTAAAAGAGATTTGTAGTCTGTAGTTGCAGTGCAGTTGCACGCCTTGCACCTCTGGGGTGCATGGCAGATGGAGCAAAAGCCAAGACTGCATGTGTGGATCGCATCGTTGCCTGATGCGAAACAAGGTTTAAGCTTCCGGCAGGACGCAGAAGCTGCTCTGAGGTTTAGCAAAAAAAGAAAGCTTGTTCTCAATCATGAAGCTGCAGAGCTTCTTGAAATGCGTGCTCTGAAATCGCAAGGTGCGTGGCCATCTTCTGAAAGTGTCGAAGCCAATTCAGTTTTAGGGTGGGCCATAGTGGAACCCCAATCTGTGTGCCATCACTTGCAGCACTTGACGCCAAGTCAGCGCATTCAACGGAAGTTCTGGCATTCTGTGGGGCCTGGGGATGAGCAGTCAATTTATTTTTTCAAAATAGTTGAGATGCATTCCTTGATTGCTCCTGTGAAGTTGGGCGAATGGTCGTGCTTGCAAAACCATGCTTTCTTTTCTGTGCTGGATGATGTCGCCTGCAATCTTTTAGAACGAGCTTTGCAGGAACAGTTTGCAGCAGGGCAGGCGCATGAGCGTAATAATCAGTGCTGCCCAATCGATGTCGTAAGATTGCCACTTTGTTTTGCAAGCATGCTTTGCAGCAATACCTGGGACAGTTTCGCTGTGTGTGACATGGCAATGAGCTCCAAGAAGGTTGGCAGGGGTGGATGGCATCTTGGCCTCCGCCAGGACATGCGTGAAGGTTTTGGAGAAATCCCTTGGCGTGCAAACCCCGAAGAACTTGCAAACTTCAGCATACAAGAACCTGAAAATGCTGAAGCATTCTTGGATGAGATCAGGTATGTTGTTTGCAGTCTGC
Source organism: Symbiodinium pilosum (assembly GCA_905231905.1). Lineage (NCBI taxonomy): Eukaryota > Dinophyceae > Suessiales > Symbiodiniaceae > Symbiodinium > Symbiodinium pilosum. The sequence goes on from CAJNIZ010007112.1 coordinate 5,554, forward strand.
AGTCTCGTGAGCCAGTTGATTTGCAACGCTTGTATTTCTTCCTAACAGCGGGGTTTGCTAGATTTGCACAGGTTTGGGAAGCGTGCTCAGAATCAGGCGTTTGGTTTGATATACCTTATCAAATGTTTTCTGTTGAGCCAATCCTTGAAATCCGCGTCGCAGCTGAAAACTGCTTTGCACAGTGCCGCCGCAGTCCTTCTGCCAAAGCAAGCCTCCCACATCATGCAAGCAGCGCTGGACACGAACTCCAATTCTGTTCCTGCACCAAGCACTATCAGCAAAGCAAGGGGTCGCATTGACGTATCGTGGATGCTTGTGTGGAGAGACCGAATGAAAGCCTTTCTTGAAGGAGGGGCTGTTGTGTATTTGAGTACAGATAGCAGTCCCCAGGGTGGCCGAGACTATCAAATTGTTGTGTTGGACGTTGTGTCCAAATCCGATCTTGCAGAGCTTCACACTTCCGTGCAGAGACTTGAGTGGGTAGCTCAGTTGCTTTCGTCACCTCTGACTTCTGTCTTTCCTCAACAGTGATGTACTTTTGTGCTAGGCGACTCCAGCTGGAAAGCAGTGTTAGTGTAGCCATTCATCTATTCACGCGTTACTGTGCTTCTTTGCCATAAGTTAATAAGCCCCCTAACTCCCTACTTTGCTTCGATATCAGGTGCTACGGAGATGGACCAGGCGCCTTGATGATTGAGAGCGAAGCTTACGCCGAGTTTGCCAGGCTTCTTCATAGGCATGTGTGCCCGTCTGTTCAGATTGGTTGTGGCAAAGCACGTGCAACTGCCCAGTTGAAGTTCCATGCAGTCACCCACGCTTTGAGATTGCTAGTTCCATCATTGGGGCATTTGGATAGGTTGTTCAAAAGTATTTTTGTTTTCTGGTCGGATCAGGGCACAGAGAGTGTGTTCTCGCGCCTGCGCCCAAACACGCCTTGGTTAGATTTGGTGCCAGCTTCGGAGCCAACGAGGCAGGAACCGCTGCAAGAAGTGGACTTTCTGGACGAGCCTGAGGTTGAGTGTCACGAGGTTGATTTGATCCCGGAAATTCAGGCTCAGGCGCCCGAGCCTGTTGACATTGCCTGTTTGCCAGAGTCTGAGTGCGTGGCAGATGTTTCAGCCAGTTTGGAAGTTGATGACCTCCTTCATTGCATACACAATGCCACCAAAGGTTTGTCAGCAGCCATGAAACATTTTGATACAGTGGTCGAGCAGTGCAAAAAACTTGCTGATCTTCTGAGAAAAAAAAGAGCCCAAGGAACGTTTGGTTGAAACGTGTTTTTCTCAGGGACTTGCAAAAGGTTTCGCGGTGGAAATCAAAAAGTTCACTTCTCACGTTCACGAGGATAGATGGGGGACCGTTGCGGAGTGTATCCCCAAATTGTTGAAACTCAAAACGGCGTTGAGGTATGGGTGGGACTTGCGTGCTTTCAAGGGCTTAGATCCCGCTGTTGTGCAAGTGCAAGAGGCCGAGGACATGGCCCATGGCAATGCCGAGGCGTTTGGTGCGCAGGTTGACACCGTGGATTCAGCCATTGGGTCTGACTTCTTTTGGGGGTTTCTGGCCGGCGTAGAGAAGATAGCAACTGCGCTTGAGAAGTGCATGGCTTGGGCAGAAGGATGCTCTTGCCACTGGCGCAGGGATCGTTCAGAGGTTTCTGATGAAGTCAAAGCACTTTGGCGACTGTGTCCATTGAGGTGCAGGAGGTGCCCAGACATGGCTGCAGGTGAGTTCATGAAACAAGCCCAAGAAAGTCTGAGTGTTTCTTCTTCGGAGATCGCGCTTGAGCTCCCTTCCGGATTGAGCCCTGAGGACCGCGTGAGCATCCTAACAGATTTTGAAGCTGCGCGGAACCATCTCCTGTATTACTTTCATTTGAAGTTGCAGTACTGGCAACAACCGCCTTGGTGTTTGTTCGGCGTGGCCCACATGTCAAGTCAAGTAGCTTTGCAGTCCGAGGAAAAGGCGAGGCAGTCTACTTGCACGCGCCCGAAAGTAGAGCAAATCTGCCAAGAACCTTTGTGCTCCCAGATTCAGGTTTGGAGGGAGCGGGGTGGGACGTTTGCCCAGAATTATGATGCTGATGATTTGCCCGACTTGCGAGCCTTCCTGTGTGAGCTGCGGTTAGCCTCTCTTAACTCACGCTATGTAGAAGCTGAGCATGCCAAGGTTCAAGTAGGGTTGCGAAAGGCTCCCCGACACAGTGATGCATACGTATCTTTGTTGCGGAGGTTGCCAGGCCTGACTAAAGAAATGAAAGCTGACCCCCAGCTTTTGAATGCGCTAGCTGGGAAGCTGCAGCAGGTCTGACATGGTAAAGATGCCGTAAAGGTGCTTGGTTTGTCAGGCCATCCCTCCTTGGCTGAAACTCAGCATTGCAGAGACCCCCTTGCTTGGAGGATAGTCTACCACGCAGATCCATACACCAAGTTCAGCATGCCTGCGCCTGATCTAGTGTTTGACGCCGGCCCTTCTGGTGCTGGGCCTGGCAAAGGCGTGAAAGAGTTATTAGATATTCAGAAGTTTGGTGACTCGGCTGATTTGTACCAGAGCCTCATGATTCATCGCTTGTGTAGGTTCCCGGTCGAAGCTGGTTCTGTGTTTTCAATGGAGTTTGCTGCTGAAGCCTTTCAGTCCTTGACAGATGTGCTACAGGGTTCCCTTCCGTCCACACTTCCCGCGTTGGAGGATGTCCGTGAAGATGCCGCTGTAGACCTGCTTGCAAAACAGTTGCAGGACCTTGACCTGTTGACGCACACAGCCCCGAATGCGAGAGAGAAAGGCATCAACACTGTGTTTTGGAAGGTCGTGAACATCTCGGCGTCGAAAGTGAAGCGTCCAAAGTTGGAGCATGAGATCAAACTAGCAGACACTACTTTGCTTGTTGCTCTACATCGCTTGCTTGATGTAGACGTCAAGAACAAAACCATGCTCATCAGCATTGATGCTGACAACCGTGAAACAGCGAGCGGATTGCTGGTTCCTCTGGTCTTCTCCCCAGAAGTGTTGACCTCAGCCACCCTCAAAACAATCAAAGTGTGGCAGGTAGACCAGAAAGAAGAGTTCAGGTTGCAGGATGAAAGTGGCTTCACACCTGCGGAAAGGCATTGTCTGCCGACTGTGTTGAGGCGATGTGTGAAAGAAGAGGGGTATGACTGCCAAAGTAGCAGTATGGTTGTCAGCACGCTGTTGCAAAAATTGGTAGAGCCAGGCTTGCTGGAAGGGCCCCCATGGAAATTGTCACAGGCAGGCAAGGCATCTTTGCAAGTCGGCCAGCGAATCCACAGTTTTAAAGAAGTGTTTGGGGCACCCAACGAGCTGCCCGAGGATCCATTGGAGTGTGTCAAGCTCAGCCCGTATGAGCTTGTGCAGCGTCTGGAAGCAGCAGGCTTTCAGCACCAAGTTGTTGATTTGCATGGTTTGAAAGAGGCGACGGAAAATCCATATCATCGTTCTCCGGAAGGTGAGCCGCTTGTCCCAAAGGTTTGGTATACTAGGCGGGATCAGATGTCGGTGAACCCTTGGTACTTAGTTGCGTTGCTGTTTGTTGCTAAGCATGGGAAGCCTGTGCCGCATTTCGCAAAGCAGTCTGGTTACCAGTCCTTGCTTGACCCCAGTTTCATCCCCGCAAGGAAACGTGTTCGTTGCACACAGGTTTTTGATGCTGAGCTTGCCATGTTGACTGATTGGCCAGAAGACGCGCCTGCCCCATTGCCTCCCAAAAAGCGGAGTCGCCGAGTTGCCAACGCAGATCACATGCATGTGCGCCAGCCTGTCCTTCTTGATGGAACACAGGATGGCGAAGGTGAAGGTTTGATAGGAAACCCTGTAGATCCTGTAGCTGAAATCCTAAATGCCCCCAGCCCTGAAAGCCCTTGTGACTGAGAATCCTGTGCAAGACTTGCCATCACCGCCCGGCTCCCCAAAAAGTGTCTAGTGCGGCAGCATCCTCTCCCCAAGCCACTGTCTCCAGCAAGGCTTCTACTAGTGAGAGCAGCAGCTCCAGTAGTAGTAGCAGCAGCACTAGCAGCAGCAGCAGTTCTCATGGTGATGCCGAGGCTCCAGTTCGGGCAAACGCAGGTGCCAGGCGTGCTGTTGGGAAGAGAACTGCAGAGCGTGTCATTGAGCGGGGATTCCTTCGCCTCACGCCTAAGGTGAACAATGCAATGGCAGATGACTTGTCGCCACCCACACCATGTGCCTTGCAACAGAACCCGCAACATATCCGCCTGCTCCAATGAGGAAGAATGCTTGCGAATGCTCAAGCAATGGGCTCTGTTCGCTCTAGAGTGCCCTGACAAAGCTTCTCACAAGAAGTCTTGGCAGCGTGTGGAAACCATGGCCCGTGATGGCTCACTTCCGAGCACTGCAGATCTAGATGCCCAAGCCATTGCCGATGAGGCTGCATACACTTGATTTCGAATTAGTTTGGGCTGAAGTGAAAGAGTGGAGTTTGCTCAAGTTGCACTCGTGTTCTCATGAGCTCATGCCGCCTTGATTGGTCATGTATGTAGTTCATGGAGGGGTTGGGCGATGGTCAAGCTGCTTTCTGACGAGAAGTCATGGCTGTGGGTGCAGTTGTGGGCGGCGGTGTTGGCTGTGGGTAGGGGCGGGAGCTTAGGGTGTGGTTTGGGGGCCCAGGTCCAAACGCTTGCCCACGTAGGCAGCTGGAGATTTTGTTCTTGCCCACCACAGTCCTGGGAGCGGCGCTTTCTCGAGTGTTGTGTTTTTGCGACAAAGTGGGTCATGTGAAAACGGAAAACTCAGCAAGTTGAAGCATAGCCAAGGCGGTTGCAGCCTTTGTTTTGAGACACTGACCAGCAAACAGCATTGGCAGTCAAGTGAGCATTTCCAACTTCATTACAAGCTCATGTGCAGGAACAGAAAGATTGACACAGAAATCGACAGGAAGGAAACAACATCAGGTAAAGGTGGAGGATAGCAATCAAGGCAGTCAGGGTTTGAGATTCCCAGTTATCCTATTTGATTTTTTTCATGTTGTGCTGTGAGCAAGCGTGGCTGAGTAGGCAGCGTGGAGGTTCACTTGCTGGTCGGAGTGGCAATCTGCTAAGTAACGAGAAAGCAAGCGTAGCAGGGGTAATAGTTAAAGCAGGGGCTTTTGTAAGATTAGTGCCACATGTAATCCTCACCAACTTCTTTGAACTTCTTTGTTCACATCCTGTCCAACGCAAGACATGTCAGCATATGTGGGTCAGCAAAGGTTAGATCCAAGGTATGTTTGGGTGGGTAGAGTTTTGGTTCTTCTTGACAGCTCCCGCTGTTCCGCCTATGCCAAGCACAACCTATCATGGCTTCAGCGCAGAGAAGGTCAAGTGTTTGCCATGTCACAGAATTCAACCACGCCATAGGCTTTGGTTGTTTTTTGCTGGAAATGAGAGCGCTGCAGAGATTTTGCTGCTTTTCTCGAAAACTAGCCAGAACCTTCGAAATCTGCTTTGCCAGGCTTTCTGGCCGCCGTCTGGGCCGGTCTGGGGGGGTGCCTCGGAATGCCTCGGAATGCCTCGGAATTCGCTTGGGGAGCTACGAAGGGATTCAAGCAGGAACAGCTCTGGGGAAGGGTTTTCAGCGATTTGGGCTCGAATGGTTTGCATTCCTGGGTCTGGAAAGCCAAATCCTTCGGTCCCCCGGGGGGTGCCTCGGAATGCCTCGGGTTTCGCTTGCTGTCCCCGCCCCCCATGCTGCCGCCCTAGGTCAGTGTGCCGGAGGAATAGGTTTTTTTGAAAAGTTTGATGGACTTGCGCAGATGTTTAACTTTTTGTGAGAACCGTCAGCAGTTCCATGAGTTTCCATGAGTTGCCGTCTTGAAATCTCAAGTTGCCACACATTTTTCAATTAAAGTGAGCAGAAGCCTAAAGGTAAAGTAGCAGAGTCCCCAGGGGCCCAGCATGGCCTGAGACAGCATGAGTGGCAGCCTTGACATGAGTTTTGATTCTGAAGAGAATGATGGTCTGTGTTCAGCTGGGCTTGGGAAGTCACCTGAGCAACCTGCAGAGCTTTGCCGGGAGAACTCGGAGCAGGAGGCTGCTATGTCAGGGTCTGAGAAAGTTTAATGTTCAGTTGATGCAGCCACCACATTCTGAAGTTGACATGATTTTTCTAGACAACCTTGTGCTGAGACATGTGGAACTGAACACTTGTGTGACACTTCTCAACATGTCTTACCCCGAACCCAACCCTAAGCCTTAACTGAACTTATATAACCTTGGCCCCAGCCACCATTGCACCACTACCCAGTTTGGGCTTGGTCCACGCATCCTGAGCATGAAGTTCTTATAGTTTGCGCAGCTCAGGTCCAAACAGAGTGGTTGTGACCCTCCGCAGGCCACAGGCAGTGTGTCTTCTGACACTTCGTTGAAGAGGGCTTTGCCAGCATGTGACCAGAAGTCGCCAGAGTTGCTTGCGCAGGGCAGCGATGCAAGTCATGGTTGTTCAGGTTCAGGAGTCAAGCGTGGGAAGCTTGACACGGGTCCTTGCCAGCCAGGGCCAGGTCCTTCCAACGTGCATGAAGCATTCTTGTGGCCAATCAGGAAGCTTGCAATGGCCTGTGCAGACAGCGACAGGGAGCACCGCTTGAGAAACCTTCTTGCCCAAGGTGTATGTGCGTCCTCCGACTTCAGTGGCATGGGGGGAGATCGTGAGATCATGCGCCTCCTGGAAGGGGTCATGGCTCAGCGCCAGTTTCCTTTGGATGCTCCGTGGACTCCGGGCTGCCGATTCAGACATGTTCGTTCATGTGATATTGCGCCCTTGCCAAGGCGTGTCTTGACATATTGCTCAGTGGCCTTTGATCAAAGATGCAGCTGCGTGATGACTGACTTGTTGGAACGCCTGCCTGCTGAGTTCCGTCAACAGGTTGACAGCATGTGCCCAGCAAAAGATGATGATGCAGAAATCTGTGAAACCAAGTATGATCTCATTGATTCGTACCTTTGTATGAATCGTCATGAAATCTTCTCTGAGAGTGAGGCGTACTGCGAGGTGCATGAAGGCCTTTGTTCTGTTGATCGTTGGGCGACTGCGTGCCAGCAGGGTAGCAGTAGTAGCAGTGGCAGCAGCAGCCATAAGCCGCAGCCACTCCGTCTGAATTCAGCAGGCACTGTTTGCGTGGGATGGTCATCCGTTGGCAAGCGCAAACGTTTCGGCCATAGCAGTGAGCTCCCACACTCGGTGTGGTTGCGTGAAAGACAATATCGTGCAGAATCCGATCTCGAAGACATGTTCTTTCAGGAGTGTACAGTCCTGTACCCAGCGCAGACAAAGCTGGCAATTCCGTTGGCTGCCTCGCATCAGGTGCTCACCATCAAGACTGGGCCGCAGGCTCAAGGGCACCCTTCAGCCCGAACTCCGTCCTTGTCAGTGGGTCGGCCCCACAGATCCTGCACGCTTGCAGGAGCACTTTGACAGCATCTTTGCTACTACGATGCAGCTTACTGGCGATGTCTTCCTCATGGAGGATTCTGCGCTTCTCAGGCAAGAACGGATAGAGTATGCCGTAAAGCAGTGTGGCAGAAGCCGAAAAGTAATGGATGCTATGTCACCCTGGGAGTTGGTTGAGAGCTGCTTGCCAGCTTGTGCTGCAGTTCGGCTTCGAGAATACGATAGGCTGCGGACTTCATGCAGTGGGCCTGAAGGGGCTTTCCTAGCTGATGTGGAGCATTGGCCAGATCAATGCATGGGGTCCGGTGGCCCTTTGTTTCCCGCACAGTTGAAGCATGGCACTGTGGTCAGCTGGTGCCATGAGCGCGTGGCAACTGGCATGGAGCATTTGGCTGCCCAAGTGTATCACGTGTTCGATGTGGTTGGTCCCAAGACTCCTTTGCACCGCTTCCTGTCCAAACTGAACAACTCTCAGTTGAAGCAGCTAAGTGGTAATGGATGGAGCCTTGCCGTATGCTCATGGATGCTGTATGTTTGGAGCCACACTGTCAGGCGCCCTGTGGAGAAGGTGAAGCCCACCCTTTCTAGTTTGCCTGTTAACCGATTGGACAGTTGGGAGAATCCGGAAGAATATGAGATGCCTCCGGAGGACACTTCTGACCAAGCTTCGCCAGGGGCAAAGAGCGCCTCTCCAGCTTCACAGCTTGCAGATGAGACAGATTGCGATTCCGATGTTCAGACATTGCCGGCTCAGGATTCCGAAGTGAATTTGGGGTTCTCTGAAGAGGAGATTTTCGCTTTGAGCGTGCAGTTGGCTGCAGAACCGTGTGAGTAAACGTGCCTTGCAAGAAGTTGTGATTGGCGCTGCCACCGTAGGTCCTGGGGAAGGTCACTTGGAGCGCATCACCAGACAAGTAAACAGCTCGTGTGTTTGCAGAGCTGTTGTGTCAATCGTTGAAGTCATCAGTCAGGATTCCAGGACATCAGGTTTCCTAGATTCCTAGAGGCTGAAGAAGTTTGATGAAAGCGTGTTTGAGACATTGAGACCTCCCGTCACAGGCTTCGAATTCCGGAGTGAATAGCTTCCAAGCGCCGCGGTTTCTCAACGCTTTTATTCTACAAGCACTTATAGACAGAGTGCAATGCAGCGCTTGTAAGACATAGATTCCGTGCCCACGCCATATGGCATTGAGGCATGGTCCTCTGTAAATCGGCTGCAAGCTTTAGATCTCCAGGTTCCGTTGAGCAGGCTCCATATGTTTTATCCAACGTACTCAACAAAATGTCTGTTCTCAGCTTGGCTTTGTTAGGAGCCCTTTGCTGACCGTTGGCATCTTCGCCACGTCGGCCCCACATGTTCACTGATGCTGAGAATGCTTACAAGTCTGCTCCGAGACCTTGTGTGTTGTAGTTGAAGCCCATGCAGTACACAGCTTGCTGAGCATTAGGCAGCAACATCGCGAGAACCTCATGTTGTGCAAGGTACTTGTGTGTGTGCTTCCCTTTTTGTAGTCTGTTGCTGCTCTGGGTAAGACTCCTCACGCTTTGTTGCCAACATGGAACCGGTCGAGAGCGTCCTCGCTGCTGCTGATGATGGGTTCGAAGATCTTGCCAAGTCCTTCTCCTCTCCCAAAAAAAAAGAGGGGCAAGGGTGGTGGCAAAGGCTCTCCCAAAGCAAAGGCAAAAGCCCAGGCGAAGCGTGGTGCCCTGACTGGGAAGCCTGGACGACCTGGGAAGCTTCCTTGTCTCTGTTGTGAGGAGGCTCCGGCAGCCAATTCACGGTTTTGCAAGGACCACAAGCGGTCTTGCGACGCAATGTCCTACCAAGCAAAGCACTCTGGGGAGGAGCGTGCCCAGGAGATCTTCGATGAGCTCTTTGCGGATGATTCCCGAATCGGACCGGCGGTCAAGGAGTTCTCCTTGCAGAACCCACCGACCCAGAAGTACAAGAGGAAGCAGCTCATCGACTGGGTGGCGTTCAGGCGTGCCTATGGAGTGAAGATGACTCAACGAGATCGTTCCGGTGACCTTCCCAAGGCCTACAAGGAGTTCAAGATTTGGTGCGTCAACAAGAAAGGCCTCACTGACGATCAAGCAAAAGATTGGTGGAAGAAGCTGCTCGACGATCCCACAGTGGACAGGGACAACGATGGGTTTGGAGGTGCCTTCCGACTTTGGATCCCAAACGCAAAGCAAAGCCGTGACCGCCTCCGTGATTCCTACATCGACAATCGTCAAGAAGAAGGTTCAGCTGTGGAAAAGAAGCCCAAGCCTTCTGACGCTCAGGCCTGGGTGCTTTTGCAATGTTTATGGGAAGTTGCGCTGTTGCAGGTAGCTTCTTACTTGTTGAGATGCGATGCTGCAAGTGATTCTGTTGCCATGAGTTCATCTTCAAATTCTGATATTGTTGCCACACACCCTCCTAAACCCCCACACTTGCAGGACCTTCGTGACCACGTGCATCGACAGGAGGTTAGCTTCGGAGACGCTTTCTTCAAGCAGAATGGGTCAGGTGCTGGGTCGTCATCCTCCAAACGCAAGGAGGATCAAGATGATGAAGCTGAAGCTGGAGTCAAGCGGCCTGTGAAAAAGGTGTGCTTGGAGAGAGAGCTCCCCAAGTTTGGAACCGCGATGAGCAAGAATATCCAGAGCTTGGTTGCAGACATGCAAAAGTCCGTGGCTTGTGCAAAGAAGGCTGCGCAGAGCATCGATGCAACGAGCGTGCAGTTGACAGATAAGCCTTCTGTCTTGTTCAAGGGCACGTTGCACTTCAGGATGCAGCTTGCTTTCCGATGGCTGAGCGATCTGAACTCAGTCATTGTGCTTGGTGGTGGGGTTGCGCCTCAGGCCCAGGCAGCTCCGCTGGCAGCTCCGACCGGCCCGGCTCCAGCAGCTCCACAAGACACAACAAGTGGGGCCGCCGCAGAAGCTGATAAAGACAAGGATGAAGAAAAGAAGGCTGGCGACGAAGATGAGACAAAGGAGAAGGAGCCCGATGAACACTGCGCTCCGAAGAAGAATGCAGGAATCATTATGGAGCGGGAGTTGAGTTCCCCTGCTCAAAGCGAAGTCTCCGTCAGCATGATGTTTGGAAATGCCGAGCCAAGTGCACTCCAGGAGTACAAGACAAAGATCCGCAAGCAGAGCACCGTCGAGCTTCTGAAGAACAACCCCCACAAGAAGCCGTTCGATGCAAGCATCGACACTTTCAAAACGCAAGCTGAGATGCAGAAGGAGATGCAGCGCATCTTGGATTTGAATGAAGCAGAAACCTTCATTGCAGCACGTGAGTCGTGGAATGACACCGTGAACACGGTCAAGGAGTTCATCAAGAACCTTGCCAGGGCGGCCACGGACATGTCCGCTCACATCAAGAGCCTGGAAACTAAGGCAAAAAGCGAGAGGGAGAGGGAGGAAAAGGAAAAGCAGCGACAGGAGGTTGCGAAGGCAAGGGAGGATGCAAAGAAGGCCGCTGACGATGTCCGTCAAAACATGGCCAAGTCAGCTCCGAGGGCCAAGCTGTTCGAGATCAACTTCGAGATTGCCGGCGTGCCTAAGCTCGCGACCTTCCGCGGCAATGAGTTCAACGACAAAGAGCCCAACCTCCCGTGCCGCCTGATTGAGAGTGACAAGCTGAAGTTGTGTTACGTTCTTCGAACACCTGGAGG